>CAUYSK010006897.1:0-10461 GCA_963575035.1 Avahi laniger | reverse complement strand
GTCCACATATAGCCATCTAATCTTTGACAAACCAGACAAAAACATACACTGGGGAAAAGAATCCTTATTCAATAAATGGTGCTGGGAAAACTGGATAGCCACACGCAGAAGACTGAATCTGGATCCACACCTCTCACCTCTCACAAAAATCAACTCACGCTGGATCACAGATCTAAACCTAAGGAGTGAAACTATTAGAATTCTAGAAGAAGAAGTTGGAAATTCTCTTCTAGACATTGGCCTAGGCAAATAATTTGATTTTAAAATGGGCAACCGACCTGAATAGACATTTCTCAAAAGAAGACATACAAATGGCCAATAGGTATATGAAAAAAATGTTCAACATCACTAGTCACCAGAGAAATGAAAATCAAAACAACAATGAGATATCATCTCACTCTAATAAAAATGGCTTTTATAAAAAAGATAGGCAATAATCAATGCTGGCAAGGATGTGGAGAAAGAGGAACCTTCTCGTACATTGTTGGTGGGAATGTAAATTAGTGCAACCACTATTGAGGTTCCTCAAAAATTTAACAATAGAACTACCATATGACCCAGCAATCCCACTTCTGGATATATATCCAAAGAAAGGGAATTCAGTATATCAAAAAGATATCTGCACTCTCATGTTTATTGCAGTGCTATTCACAATAGCCAAGATTTGGAATCAACCTAAATGTCCATCAACAGATGAATATGTAAAGAAATTGTGGAAAATATACACATGGAATATTATATAGCCACAAAAAAACAAGGAAATCTTGCCATTTGTAACAACACAATGGAACTGGAGAACATTATGTTATGTGAAATAAGCCAAGCACAGAAAGACAAATCTCACATGTTCTCACTCATATGTGGGAGCTAAATATTAAAAACAATTGGTCTCATGAAGACAGAAAGTAGAATTATGATTACCAGAGGGTGGGAAGGGTAGTAGGGAGGGGGATAAAGTATGGATGGTTAATAGTTACAAAAATATAGTTAGATAGATAGAATGAATAATATTTGATAACACAATAAAGTGGCTATTACCAACAGTAAGTTAGGATATACTTTAAAATAACATAAGGAGTAGAATTAGAATGTTCCTAACACAAAGAAATGATAAATGCCAGAGGTGACAGATACTTCAATTATCCTTATTTGGTTAATTCACATTGTATGCCTGTATCAAAACATCACATGTACCCTATAAAGATATATAACCATTATGTATCTATAATAATTAAAAAGAAAAAAGAAAATAAAATTTTTTAGAAATGCCAAGTTGTTGTGTATCAACACTCTATTTCCTTTTATGAATAAATAGTGTTTCCATTGTATGGTAGTACTACAGTTTTGTTTATCTAGTCACACATTGAATTAAGTTGCCCCTCCTTTTGGTAATTATGAGTAGAAAAGATATAAACATTAATATACAAAGGTTTTTGTGTGAACATAAATTATAGTTAAGTAAATAGGAGTAGCATGGCTGAGTCACATGGTAAGTATAGTTTTAAATTTATAAGAAACTGCCAAATTGTTTTCCAGAATGCGTGTACTATTTCACATTTCCAGCAGCAAACACATAAGAGTTCCATTTGTTCTGCAACCTCATCAACATTTGGTATTTTTATTTTAGCCATTCTGATAAGTTGTATAATGGCATCTTATTGTGGTTTTAATTTGTACTTATCTATTTGCTACTGATAATGAGCATTTTTTTGTGTGTTTATTTGTCCCTCATATATTTTCTTTGGTTAAACATTTGTTCAAGTGTTTTGCCCATTTTTTGATTGCGTTGTTTTCTTACTGATATGTTTTGAGAGTCCTTTTATATTCTCAATAGAAGTCCTTTGTCAGTTATGTGGTTTGAAAATTTTTTTTCAGTCTATAGGTTATCTTTTTATTCTCTTAATAGTATCTTTAAGAGATGCTTTAATTTTGATGAAGGCCAATTTATCTCTTTCATTTCTGTTTTTTATTTTTGGTATCATATCTAAGAACTCTTTCTTAACCCTAGGTCATGAAGATTTTCTCCTTCACTTTTGGCTAAAATTTTTATAGTCTTACACTTTATAGTTACATCTATAATTTATGTCGAATTAATTTTATAAGGTGTAAAGTTTGATCTGAGATGCAAATTTTTACATATGGACGTCCAATTGTACCAACACCATTTTTTGAAAAGGTCATCCTTTACACTGAAATGCCCTTATGTTATTGTCAAAAATCAATTTATCTTATTTGTGTGGGTCTAATTCTAGACTCTTTATTTTTTTTTTATTGATACATGTGTCCATCCCTTAGGCAATGTCACATTGTCTTGGTTAATGTCACTTTATGTTCTAAAATTGGGTAGTTTTAGCTATTCTAATCCTTCTTTTGCATTATTTTTAAGACTCCCTTAGTATTCTCTTTTATTTTGTTTTTAACTATATCTTTTAGTATAATTTTTAGTGATTTCTGTAGTGATTACAAAATGCGTACAACTTTTCACAGCGTTAGGATCAATATTTTACCACTTTGAGAGGAAAACAGAAACCTTACCACCCTAGAATTCCCCCCCCATTTGTATCATAGTTGTCTTACATATTACATCTACATACATTGAAAAGCCTATCAGAAAATGTAATTTTTCTTTGAACCATCAAACATATTTTAAAGTACTAAATAAAAGAATAGTTGATTATATTTATCTGAATATTTACCATTTCTGATACTCTTCTTTCATTTCTGATGTTCCAAGTTTTCTTCTTGTGCCATTTTTCTTTTGCCTGAAAAACTGCCTTAATTCTTTTAGAGCAGGTCTATCACAACGAAATCTATTAGCTTTACTTTATGTGAAAATGCCATTTTTCATATTTATTCCTGAAGGATACTTTCACTATATATTGAATTATGGATTGACAGTTTTTTTTTTTTTTTTGGTCAATTGAAAAATGAGGTGCTATTTCTGGCTTTTATGGGTTCTGACATGATATCTGTATTCCTTTGAATTGTTTTGTTTCTATAAGTAATTAATCATTTTTCTTTGGTTGCTTTCAGGATTTTTTTCTTTGTGTTTAGATTTTAACAGTTTGATTATGATGTGTCTGAACATGGATTCCTTGGGTATATCCCAAAGATGGTATCTCAGTTGTATAAATCTGTCGGTTTCTGTTGTTTTCCAAGTTAGGGATAAAAAATTTTTTCATTAGTATTTTTCAAATATTTTTCTTCACACTCTCTTTCTCCTCTTCTTTTGGACCACTAATGTCATAAATGTTAGACCTGAGGCTCTCGTTATTTATTTTCAACTTTTATTCTTCTTTTGTTAAAATTAGATCATTGCTATTGATCTGTATTCAAGTCCACTAACTCTTTCATCTAGCATCTACGTTTTGTCACTGAGCTTATTTAGTTATTCAATTTTTTAGCTCCAAAATTTCCAATTGGTTCTCATTTGTATCTCCTATTTCTTTGTTGACACTTTCTATTCTTATATTCATTTCAAGAGTGCTCACCCTTACTTGTTGGCGCACTTTTTAAAATAGCTCCTTTAATGTCTTTCTCAAATTATTCCAACATCTATGTTTATATATCTGTTCACATCTGTTTCTTGATGTCTACATCTGTTGGTTATTTTTTGACATGTAAGTTACCTAGTTGTTCATATGTTGAGTGATTTGGGATTATGTTCTGAATAATTTGTATATTAATATTATTTTTTGTGATTCTGGGTCTTGCTTAAATCCTACAGAGAATATTAGTATTTTTATTTTTGCAGACAATTGACCTATTTGAATCTAGGCTTCAAGTCATGACCAGTTTTATATGGGTCATGATTGCAGTGTTAATTAAGATTTCAAAACCTTTTCAGTGCCATTCAGATCTGTCCTGGATGTGAGCCATCCAGTAGTCAGTTTGGATCTTGGACATTGGTATATCCCATAGTTCAGTTCTCAAAATCTATATATGTTTTTTTGGATTAAAGCCACACCTATGCAGCTCATAGGTGAATCCAGAAATTCATTCACAGCTTTAAGGGTCACTCTTGAATTTATCCCTTATGAGGATCTCCTAAGTACTTTCTGATTCCCTGTGGTGCTGTTTTTTGGTTATCTGGACAGAATATTAGGGCTCCATTTACCCTACTGTGCCTTATTCCCCCCACAGCTGTGTGCTCACATCTGGGATCAAACTGTAGAAGTGAAGAAAGGGGAAAAAATATGGAAGGTCATCCTCACTCTGATTATCACAGCTCCTCTGATTAGAAAGGAAGGTTTCCTACCCTTAGTATTTTGGTTCCTGTAGGTTTCTATTGGCTTTGCTGTTGCCACTCTCATAGAGTTGCTTGAGGGCTGGGAAGCAAGGAATGCAGAAAAGAAAAATATATGAGCAAGTTAAAAAGGGGGGTTTTCTGCGCTCTTTATTAGCTTTGGAGAAAACTCTATTGGTCCTTAAGCCAGAACTAGAGGACTTCTCCCGGAGCTCTCTCTGCCCATGCTGATGCCAGCTTCCAAGTTTCTGGCTGCATTGAGCTCAAATCAGAAGACACTGAAAGAATCTATATGGCAAACTCACCATCAGTTTGGCAGTATTTGAATTCTGGTATTCTTCCCAATTTTAATCTTTCTCAATGCTATTTACTTTTTATAGCCCTCAAGTAGCTGCTCCATAAATCCTACCCATGTTTTTTAGTTCAATTCAGTGAGAGAGACAGAGTGCAGTGTGTTTACTTCATCTTGTCTAGAACCCCACAAAAATTATTTTTAATTTAGAGGCTTATCTATTCTTCATACTTGAGAAATGGACTTGTTCTATATGCCTAAATAAACTTGGACCTCTGAAAGTTTGGTGTTAATTTCCACAAAGTTGAGCCCCTTGAGAACTGCTTTTATGACACTTTAAAGTTATTAATATTCCCTTGGCTTCTACCAAAGGTCACTGACAGAAGCAAACATATGATATTTGTAACTATAATCATTATTTTGAAAATTAGGCCATCACACATTATGTTAGCCAGTGACCCTTTACAAAGTTCCATATATAGGGTTTTTTTAACTAATATAGTACTAGTAAAAATTTTGTTCCCTTTTTTCCCTTTAAGAAACAAAAATGCTTACATTCTAATAATGTGAAATTAATCAGCAATTATATACTTCATCTTTTCTTGTCTACCAGGAAGCACTGAGAAAAATCAGAAGCCTTATCATAGGTGGCATAAATATTATTCTGTTTTCTTTCCCTGCTGCTAATTTTCTTTCTCCCTTTTACTTTTTGCTATTTCATTGCACGGGGCATTTGTTGTGAATCTCTGCAAATTCTTTGCAGAATTAGACAGAGAATGAATAAAAAAACAAACAAATAATAAATAAACTTAATGCATAACTAAAGCCTTAACTGGTATTTTTCTAGGATTTTATTCCCATCCAATAGAAACTAACTTTTTTCTTCTGAAATTTTTTTTACAAGCAGCAAAATATCCAGGGTTTTGCCTGATTATTTCATGTCCTAAAGCATTTTCTTCCTACATTTACATTGACATCTGCAAATGCTAATGGAGGTTCTCTCTGGGATGGGGATCATTAAGTCAAAGAACTGAAACAAAATGGGCAATGAAAGACAGAATTTGTTCATGACCATAACAATAGGCAGTGATGTTAATGAGCATAGCAATTTTTATTGAATTTATGCAGCACATTGCAGCATCTGGAAACTCTTTGCTTGATTTTGGGATGTAATCAGTTCAAAACCTTAAATACACTCCTCAGGGTTTATTCTACTATTGATTAGAATTAAAAACAGTTGCCCACATGAAAGCCTGGGGCATTGATAGGAAGTTAGGGACCCTAAAGTATTTTACTCAGTGATGAAAATAAAAAGCAATTACAGTGAAACTTACTTCCCAGGAGAAGGTAAGAGCAAAGCCTCCCACTTGCCCACTTGCAGCACAATTTCATGAAATTGGAAGATGTGACTTTTCTAAGAAATTGGGTTAATGTCAGCACCAGATTGGAATTGATAGAATTCTGTTTATTGCTTCCACTCTGACCCTCACTCCAGATAGTGTCCCACTCTCCAGGGATGGAGTCTTGATTCAGTATCTCTGCATCCTTATAAGCACTCTGTGCCTCTTTGCAGTATCTCTCCATAAATAAGCCTTTCTGCCTTGCCTGCATTGCTGTCCTGCCTCCAAATCAGTCTTGCTCCTACCCTCTGACCAATTCCCTCTGCCTTCCATTTTCTGTTCCAGACAGCCAACAGAAAGGAAATGGCTCTAAAATTCATTATGTTCTCCCTTGTCCTTCCATCTCTCTATTTCCTCCTCAAAACACATTCTTCTTCTTATTAGCTGCCATGGTTCTCCTTATTCTGAAGTCTGTATATACAGACTGTACCCAACAAAGTCCTGACAAATTCCCTGCATCCATATCTCCTTTAGAAGCTGAGTACTCTCTCAATATGGTCAAATTGGACAGCTATCCCCATCATTATATGTCACACTGGGGATCACTGCCAGAATAAGGCAAAAATCCACACAGGTCAATAAGTCTATTGATAATGAAAGAGTCCCAGGGCATAGAATGATGAGTTAGTATGAAATTGACTCTCACAGCAGGCAACCCAAACACCAAGGTACTATGCTCTTTTTTGTGTGATTAGAAATGAGCATCAATTGCCAGTTCCTTGTACTCAATTTAGGACTCATCTCCTATCTAACCTGTCTGGCTTTCTTCCAGGGCCCAAATAATACAGCAGGAGAAGAAATGGGTATAGAATCTACAGTGATGAACTGGAAGGGACTCTAAACCTCTTCTAGTCCCCACCCTTATTTTTTCTATCAATTATATTATGGAAGCTGAGACCCCAAAAGTTGACATGACTGAGGCCAAAGCAGGAATTCAAACCCAGAAAGCCCATCTCACACCTACCATTTTTCCATGGGTCCATTCTGCTCCTTTTCTATATCAAGAAAGCTTCTTCCCCTAAACATTCTTACTACTGACTTCTCTATTGCCATGAATATCTCCAGTCCCCCATGACATTTTTAATCATTGTCTTTTTTCTTGTTTCTCCTTTAAAATAATTTTTAATTCTATCAATAAAATATCTCATATTTCTAGCTTCCTTTACAATATGTTTCTCACTTTTTCTGTCCTACTTCGAGCCATGTTTATTATCTGACACAACTCTATTCAGCCTCCAAAATGCTGGCTCACTAATATTTCTAAATTACACCGCTGTTATTGTCACTTCTTTGTGCAAAATCTCTTTGTAACTCCTCATTCTATTAGAAACTAAATGTAAGCTCAATGATCTCCCCAACATGACACTCAGTATCTCTTGGTGGTCATATCTCCCACCACTTTCCCTGATATCATCAGCCAGGAAGTTATCTTCTTGCATAACTAAAACAGAAAACCACATATCAAAGATTTAATAGTTAATTTTCCATGAGTCAAGGAACTCAGTGTCTTTGATTAGAGTTCTTAGGCAGAAATAGTCATAGGTGAAATTTATGTTTTTCTCTTAATGCAACATTGAATACTTAAACTACTTCCAAATTCTCTACCAAATGCTGAGAATAAAAAGTGATTAAGACATTGTTGTGGCCTCAAGGAGCCTATCACGCTATAAAGGGCATGGAAACATAACAGCTAGTCCTAACTCAGTGAGACACATGCCACATTAGAGGTAATAATAAAGTGTTATGGGAGCTCTTGGACATGGGCTCTCCCACTTGCCCTTTTGAATTTCCATCTCCCTGTCATTCTTCATCTTCTCCCCAGTATCCCTTTCTCTCTCTTATTGCATCTCTCTCAAGAAATTCCCATGGATCCCCACCCAGATCTGCCATATGCTAGATCTTTTTCTGACAGGCCTTCCCCCGCCATCATTCTTGACATCTTCTCAAAACACATTTCCTCCATGTCAAATTTCCTCAGTCCTCAATAAGAGGACAGCCTGGTTAATTTGGCAATGATTCTAGCTCTCGTGTTGAAACGCAATAATATTAATAGTTTCATGGGACACTCTTTACAGACAACACTTCATTTTAAAGGGGGCACATAGCAATGAGGAAATTTTAGTCAGGAAGATATCTTGGGAAATGTTCTGATTATCTGTCACTGAGACTAATGCTAAGGTAGAATCCAGGAGGCATGAAAGATTGAACCAAGTGTATTTCCAAAGTGTCTGGATGATAGATGTAGTTAAGGGATGAGTATAGAATATGCACTGAGGAGCAGCACTAATCAGAATGATTCCAACAGCATTAGGAGTGATGAGTTCAGCATAGTGCATTCGGAAACATAGAGATAATGCACAGGTAAAGAGCCAAGGCTAGCAAACACCACACAAAGCACAAGGAGGATTCAAGTTGCAGAATGTGACCACCTGTAACCTGACAATGTCCAGTATGTGCTAGGGCACTAGTTATTCAACAAAGGGTAAAATATATTTTGGCTTTAGGTGTGGGGCCAGGATGAGCAAGGCAAGGGAGCCATCTTCATTATTAAT
The DNA here is from genome assembly GCA_963575035.1 of Avahi laniger. Lineage (NCBI taxonomy): Eukaryota > Metazoa > Chordata > Mammalia > Primates > Indriidae > Avahi > Avahi laniger. The sequence goes on along the minus strand of CAUYSK010006897.1, from coordinate 1,971 downwards.
CATAAGAATGCCTTATATTTGTTTAGAATTGAAAGTTTACACATTATTTTATATATGTGAAGTCTTTGTAGTCCTATTAAGATAAGCTGAGAAGAAATATGGTTTATAAATTACACACATGAGAGATGCTCTACAAACATCTCTTGGGTAGTTGATTTGTTCATTGAGTAATTGATTGTTTCACTGGTTGATCAAGATCGATCATCCATTAGAAAAGTAAAAGTACTTCCTTCCCAGTGCGGTGACTCACGCCTGTAATCCTAACACTCTGGGAGGCCGAGGCAGGCGGATTGTTTGAGCTCAGGAGTTCGAGATCAGCCTGAGCAAGAGCGAGACCCCATCTCTACTAAAAAAATAGAAAGAAATTATCTGGATAACTAAAAAAAATACAGAAAAAATTAGCCAGGCATGGTGGCACATGCCTGTGGTCCCAGCAACTCAGGATGCTGAGGCAGTAGGATCGCTTGAGCCCAGGAGTTTGAGGTTGCTATGAGCTAGGCTGACGCCAGGGCACTCACTCTAGTCAGGGCAACAGAGTGAGACTCTGTCTCAAAAAAAAAAAAAAGTACTTCCTTTCCAATAACGCAAGGGAGAAGGGAGAAGGTAGATGTAACCATTTAATCAACAAGGAACTAAAGCTTAAAGAGGTGAGATGGTTAGTTCCATATCACCTAACTCATAAGTAGACCCAGAGTTTTTCTTAGGCACAAATTGAGAATTAATTGCACTATACTATATTGTGTTTATTTACAGACCAGCCTTTCTGGTATATCTGAGAATACCTCGGGAACAATTTCCTGAACAGCAAACTAGCTCTCGGACTAAGATAGGCAGCTTCTCAAAAACCTGTGTTGGATGCTGAATATATCTAACAGGACAATGCCAGCATCAAGAGCAAGAAGCACAGATGTCTTTCTGCATCTCATTCCTTTCTGAACTTCTATAGTCTGACTGTAGCTTTTAAAAACACAAACATGTACATATATACACATAAATGTATAAAACATAAAGGATGATAGGGTCATCCTATAAGAATTAGGTTGGAAAAAATCCTTTAAACTCCTCTCCAGGAATGTGAGGCAGAAATTCTAAATTTATCTTTCTTCCCTGGTAGTTTATTCTGGAGTAGTTTACTCATTTTCTTTCAATATCAAGCTTTCATAATCTAGATGCATGTTAATAGTAATTTTGTTTCCTCATTTACATTTTTTCTTGTCAGTAAATAGGGTAGCTGGTGGGGGAAAAAAAACAATTCTGAGAAGAGATAAAAAAATTGGAGTCTTTTTATCCACACTAGACTTTAAAAATTAGATAAGCACTTTGCATGATATGAGCATTGAATAGGATCCAAAAAAAGGTAAGGGGAGAAATCTCTCATTTGCAGATGGGTGTCAGAATTTGAGAAATAATGAAATATCTAATTCAGAAATGGAATATCTGAAAACAGACAATAGCTGCTAAATCATCTACTTGATGAATACAAAAAAAGTTGAGTAGAAAAAAAAATTTTTAATGACAATGGGGCTAAGTCTGTAGGTGGTCCTAAAGCTCAGAATGAGGAATTTGAATCTGACGCAAAAAAAAAGAAAGAAAAGGAAACAATGGAGTTTAAATGAATCACATTTAAACATCTAGTCTATGAAAAAAGACATAGAACCAAGGTTTTTTTTTTATTTCAGCATATTATGGGGGTACAGATGTTTAGGTTACGTTGTTGCCCTTCTCCCCCACCAAGTCCGAGTTTCAAATATGTCCATCCTTTGGGTGGTGCGCGTGGCACTCTTTGTGTATGCGTATACCCGTCCCCTCCTCCTTTCTCCTCCTTCCCCCCTCCCCTCCCCCCTGCCCAACATCCAATAGATGTTATTCTTATATGTGCACTTGTGTGTTGATCAGTTAATACCAATTTGATGGTGAGTACATGTGGTGCTTATTTTTCCATTCTTGGGATATTTCACTTAGTAGAATGCG
>CAUYSK010006896.1:0-34244 GCA_963575035.1 Avahi laniger | reverse complement strand
ACAAGGCTGCATAGAACAAAGGCAGCTGTCCTGACAGGAGTTAGTGGTGGAAGGTTTTTTCTAAAGGGCCTATGTATGTAAGGGCCACCTCAGGGCCTGGGTTTGCTGTTCCCCTGCTTGGAAGATGCCCCTCCCAGCTCTCCTCAGGACTCCCTCTGTCAATCAGCTCAAGAATCCTCCTCAGACACCCCTCTCTGGTCCCTCCCCCTCCTTGAGGAGCCTGTATCAGACCCTCTTCACTCTATCACATCTTTCTGATGAATTGGCGTACAGCTATTACCACTCTCTGAAATTACCCGATGTTTTTCCTATTTATTTCTTTATTTCCTTTTTATTGAGATATAATTCCCATACCATCAAATTCACACTTTTTTTTTTTGAGACAGAATCTCGCTTTGTTGCCCAGGCTAGAGTGAGTGCTGTGGCGTCAGCCTAGCTCACAGTGACCTCAAACTCCTGGGCTCAAGTGATCTTCCTGCCTCAGCCTCCAGAGTAGCTGGGACTACAGGCATGCACCACCATGCCCGGCTAATATTTTCTACATATTTTTAGTTGTCCAGCTAATTTCTTTCTATTTTTGGTAGAGACGGGGTCTCATTCTTGCTCAGGTTGGTCTCAAACTCCTCACCTCGAGCGATCCTCCCACCTAGGCCTCCCAGAGTGCTGGGATTACAGGCTTGAGCCACGGCGCCGGGCCCAAATTCACACTTTTAAAGTGTATAATCCAGTATAGACATACCATCCTAAAAAGAAACCCCATGCCCTTCAGTAGTCTCTCTCCATTCCCTCCCTTCCCCCAGCCCCTGGCAGTCACTGATCTACTGTGTCTTTGTGGACTTGCTTATTCTGGACACTTGCATGCATGGAGCTCCTGCCCTTTTGTGTCTGGTTTCTTTCACTTAGCGTGATTTCAAGGTTCATCCACGTTGGAGCACATATCAGTACTTCCTTTCTGTGGCTGAATAATGCTTCCCTGTGGGGATGGACCACATTTGGGCCTAACCAGTGGGCACCCTCCACTCACGACTACATCCCTCCCGGGTGCTGTGGGGGGCAGGGGTACCAGATGAGGAATACAACAGGGTCAGGGGTGGGAAATATGTTCAGCTTAAAAAAAAATTTTTCCTATTAAGATATTTTAAAAACATACAGAAAAGTAAAAATGAAAAATATAGCCAATACAACCTAGACTCCATATGTGTTAACATTCTGCATATTTGCTTCAGAGACTTTTTTTCTAAGCCATTTCAAAGTTAGTTAAAGACATCCTGATACTTTTTACCTAAACACTTAGCAAACTTCTCTGAAAAGGAGGACATTCTTCTACCTAACCACAATACCACTTAACGATAATCTCCTAATATCTAATGCCTTTTCCATATCCACATTTCCCTAAAATGTCTTTGGTAGATGGATCATAGGTTGGTCCTTGTATCTTTTAAATCTCTTATAATCTAGACCAGGGGTGGGAAACCCGTGGGCCTTAAGGCAGTTTCCCCGCCCCTCATAGACTGTCCTCCACCTCATGGTTTCTGTAACATTGGATTTTTGAAATGCCTGGGCCAGTTATTCCAAGAATGCTCCGCTCCATAGCTCTGTGTGTTGGGTGTCTAGTGTGCCAGTTTCCTGTGCTGGTGTTGAGAGGTGGCACACTGTGAAGTTATGAGGACAGACTCTTTTCTAGGAGGCCGAGCTTGAACGCCCAGCTCTGCCACTTAACAGCTGTGGTAAAGAACCTCTCTGTGCCTGTGTGATTTCTCTGTAAAGTGGGGTTTTTGAGAGGTAATAATGTAAGCTTAGAACAGTGCCTGGCACCTGGCGTGTCCTCCAATGGTTGTAGTTATTATCCTGGTGAGGCTCGGAGAGGTCAAGATCTGCCTGCGCTCACAGAGCTGGGACATGGCACCTTCTAACAAGATGTGTACATCTTTGTTGTGTTACAAATATTCTCACCTTATTACTGGAGTTTTCCCTGATATAAATCCCATGGTTTCATATACTCTGTCTTATTACTGTTTCTGTACAGGTTAAATTTACCCTCGTCAGATCAAGTGAAGGGACTGTGGGGTTGGGAGACTAAAAAGGCCTATGGGCATGTCCTTGTTGACAAGCAGCACACATTCTAATAGGGAGGAATAGGAAGAAGCAGCAGCTTTAACACAAGGCCCTGTGTGATAAGACTGTGAGTTCCTCCAGGGTAGAAATACCAACGAGCATAAAAGTGGTTACCAGCGTGTTTTGGGAGCTCACCACGTGCCAGGCAAGGCTTTACAATCTTCACTAAGACACCGAGGTATTAGTAGTCCCATTTTCCAGGTGAGGAACCTGAGGTTCAATAAAGTTAAACACCTGCCCTAGGTCAGATGGCGAGCAAGTAATTTCAACTTGGTTTTGTTTGCTCCAAACCTCGTACAACACTGCTTCGGACCAGTGAAGAGAGGGGAACAGGGGCAGAGCTGCAGAAGCCTGCGAGAGAGAAGGGGATTTCGCACAAGGACCCTGGGCCCTAGCATCCCGGGCTGGCAGGCGCCTTCCCTTCCGCCCGCCAGCGGAACGGGATAGTCGAAGCCCGGCCTCGGCCTCCCAGCTCCACATCGGCACGGGCCGGGTGAGCGCGCGTGGCGGGCACAGTGTGGGTCGCTGCCGCAGGCCGGTTCCACTCGGGACCACACGTGGGGCAGCATTCCTGGGAGAGCGCCCCTGATTGGCCAGCCCGGTCAGGTGGCTGCCGCGGGCCAATCAGCGGCGACCGGGGCCTTGGGCTGCGCGATCCTCTCTGTGGTGGAGGAGCTTGGGAGAAGGTCGTCTGTGTGCTGTGGGCCGCGCGGAGAAAGAGCCATGAATTCCTCTTAACGTCCAGCGTGCCCCAGATCCAGCTAGCGACCCCACTGGCCCTTTGTGCCTGTTTCTCTGAATTCACCACGTGCCCTGCCTCAGTGTTCAGTGAAGGAGGCGGAGGAGGACTGGCCCTGTCCTCCTCATGGGCTCTGAGTGCCGCCATAATGCTTCCTTGGGGTTTTCTGCTGCTTTCTCTTCTCGCTCCTCTGGAGCTCCAACCCGACCCTGTCTTCTTGCTCCTTCCCAGTAGCCTACGAAGGCGTCTGTCTCTACCCATATTTAAGAGAAAAATCTCAATTCCCATGTAGCCAGGTTCTGCCCCTCCTCCCTTCCGCTGTCCTGTCCTCCCTTGTCTCCCTCCTCCGCCCGTTGCAGTGTGGCTTCAGAGCACTCAGTGTGCCACCGTGGTGAAATCTGGTGACGTTTCGTAATCCTTGCTGCTTACTTCGGGCACCATTTGACTCTCTTTAGCCCTTTGGCACCAGCGAGGTTTCCAGGGCATCCTGGTCCCCTCCTCCCTCTTACAAGCCCTTCTCTGTGCCACCACGTTATGGACATGGCCCCTCTATTCCCTGCCTGCCCAGCAGACACAGGTGTCTGTCCTGGTGCTTATCGTTTCTCAATATCCCCGAGGGAACTCCTTTACTCATCACTTGCGTTCCCTAAATGCTAGCAATGCCTAAATCTCAATCGCTAACCTGCATTTGTCCCACAGTTGCAAATTCACTACCTGGATGTCTCACAAGTACCTCAGCCCAACTCAAATCATTCATTCAATAAATATGTATTAAACTGTGTGCTTATTTACAGTAAAATATATTTTAAGATATATTATTATATAGATATATGTATTTATTGCTGCATGCCAAGAGATTGGAGTATTTGTTCTCTTGTGACCAGCAAACTGACGGTGCTTCATGACTGTGTGCCGGGCATGTAGAAAGTGTGTCTGGCATAGCGCTGGTGTGCAGGAAGTGCTCCATCCATGTTAGCTCTCGCCCTCTTGTGCAGCTAGGAGGGCCTGAGAATTCAGTCTCAGGAGCCTAGGCTGGTCTGGGGAGGGAGGGTATGGGAACACTAAGGCCTCATCCCTCAGACCAACTCCTCTCTACCCCAGGGAAGGAAACTGTCCCATCACCTCACCCCAGTGCAAAAGCTACAAAAGTGACCTAAACTGAGAGAGAGAAAGCAAAAGTGAAGTCTTCTTTGTCCTAACATTCCTCTCCCATGCAGACCTCTGGTCTTTCAGCTTGGGGAAGGCAGCACTGCCCTTCCAACCTCCTTAGTGGGGCAGGAGGCCAAACCAGAACTGCTAGCCTAGGACAGGCAGCCGTTGCAGCCAGACTGAGAGATACACAGACCAGGGATCAAATCCTGGTTGGGTGACCTTGGGGCTACTAACTGACTTCTCTGAACCTTCATTTCCATCTGTGAGTTGGGGATACTAATGGACTATAGCTCATAGAGATGTTGTAAGGATTCTCCTTGTATCTCTTAGAGGCACCTTAAAGGCATTGGTACTTGGCTTTCGTTTTGGCTGGAAGGCAGGGAGGGAGAAGCAGCGCTCTCATGGTGCACTGTCGCCACCCTATGACTAGCTGGGGAATTACATGGAGGAGGTGCTCAGGCCGAGGAAGCAGGGTATCTGAAGACTGAGAATGGGCTCCCTGCTGCCAGTAGCCTCCTCCACTGTCCAGGGTCTCTTAGGCCTCCAAGGCCAATGCTGTCATCTGTGGGGGAGAGAGCAGCCTATCCCTGGGCTTAGAGCACTAGCTGTGCTTTCTCTGATTCTAGAACCTTTGGTAGTTCCTCAGTGTGGCATTCGAGGCTCTTCACAGCTGGTGCGCTGGATGCCTGCTCTTTGCTTGGAACTCAGAGTGACTTAGCTGCAGACCCACTCTGAGATGCTCTCTCTACTTTCTCCTCCCTTCTCAGCCCTGCTGCAGCTGATCTCTCCTTGACTCGAGCGTGAAGCACCCTTCCCCAGTGAGCATGTTAAGTTCCTGAGACAGTATTCATGTAACAGCAACCGCTTACTGAGTGCCTGCGGTGTGCCCAGTGTGTGCTGGTGCCTTATAGACACTCATTGCACGGATTCTTCACAAACCCTGATTGCCCCATTTTTGCAGACGAGAACACCGAAGCAGAGGAAGGTAAAGCGACCTAACCAAAGTACACAGTCATTGGGTGACAGAGCCCTATGTGGAACTGCTAGGCCGCTTAGTATGGTAGGGAGGGCAGACAGACCCTTGTTCACATCCCATCATTGTCCCTCACAATTGGCCTCCCAACTTTGACCCTAAGCTTCCTCCTCTGTAAAATGGGATGGCAGCTCCCGTAAGCCACAGACACTGGCTCAGAGAGGCAGGCAACGTTTGGGTACCTATCACCAGGGGGTGAGAAGTGTGCGTGTGGGGGTGTGTCAGAGAAGGCAGTCAAGCTGGTGTGGAGCACACTGGGGTACAGTAGGGTCCCCGTGGGGAGGTCAGGCAGAGGCATTGGGCTGGCACCCTGCAGGCCTGTCCCTTTTCCAAGAAGGCTAGGGCCAAGGACTGGGAGCCCTAGCTCAGGACCTGGCCTGCATGAAGTGGGGGCTCGAGAGTCTGAGTCCTCATCATCTCTGTCCAGTGCAGCCCCTACCTGCTCTCCCCAAACCCACTCTTGCCTCTTTAGCGCCTTTCCCACTTGGCAGCCTCACATAGGCCTTTCCAAACACACATCTGACCATGTCCTTTACTGCCGGACACCTTGTCTTCCCCTGTTCACCAGGGATTCGACCCTTCACCAGGGCCCATGGGATCTGTTGCCAGAGCCCTGCCAGCTCCCTCACCCACCCTGGTCTTTGGCCTTCTTCCATTTCCTTGATGGCATCTTGGGCCTTTGCACATGCTGTTCCCACGGCCTGAAACGCTCTTCTCCTCCTTGGTTAATGTGGAGGTGCTGGAGAGTCTTCTCCTGGGGGCGGGGGGTGATGGTAATTTGAGACCTAAAAAAGGAGTAGGAGTTTGGAAGAGCAGTAGGGAGCAGGAGAGTGTTCTAGGAAGAGAGAATGGCCTATGCAAGCAGGCAGGGGCACCCACGTGTGCGGGCCCACGCATAGGGATGGGGGAGGTAGAGATTGAAACTAGTGAGAATGAGGCAGTGTGCCTGAGGCCAGGGTCAGGTCCTGAAGGTTTTCTGTGCTGTGTTAAGGAGCTCGGACCCAATTCTGAGGGCAGAGGAAGGGTTTTGAGCAGGAGCAATTATAGTTTTGCCCATCAGTGATTCCTCTGAGGAAGGTGGTGAGTGGCTTATCAGCACCCTTCTGAAAATGGTGCCCAGAGCAGAATGGTCCTCCAGGACTGGCCCGATCACCACCAGCAGGTGAAGACATCCCTTTACAGGGTCCCCTGCTCAGACTTGCACTCCACACCAGGCTGAAGCAGAAGGCTGCACTTCCTGAGGCCGCCAGTAGGTGGCACCAACACCCAAATTGTCCTTTCCAACTTGTCCTCTGCTTAAGACCCCTCGTAGGACCGCGAGATCAGAGAAGAAAAAGGTGGGTGAGAAAAAGAGAGGAAGAGGCCAGGGCATGAACGGGATGGGGGCTGGGGATGGCTGGGGTGCAAGGCAGGGGGTGGTGAAATTGGGATGGTGCTGGCTTTCTCTTAATTTTTTCAGGGTCAAGCAAAGTGCATTGGTCTGACTTAACGTTTTCACTGTGATCTGCTCTGCCCACCTCCATGCAGTCCCTCCACAGGCCCGGAAACACTCATGGGGACTCCACCTGTCCACCCAACTCTTGGCCCTTTCCCACCTCCAAATCCTTGACCACCTTCCTCTCCCTCCTGCCCCCTAATATTAGCAAGTCCTCTTATCCTGCACCTGACTTTCCACTTCCCTCCGTCCCCTGGTCCAAGCTGGGGAACTCCGAATGTGGCTGTGCAGGGGCTGCTGGTCCCAGACCAATGATAAGAGAGAGCAGGGATGGTCACTCTGTGGATGTTCTGGAATTCTTACTTCTGTCCCCTTGGGAGGCCATATGTGTACTTTAGGGGTACTGTCCCCGTCCCCTTCCCTGCCTGCCCACATTGCGCTCACCTCTTGCTTTTTGGTCTCGTCACTTGCCTTAGAATGAAATCCACAGCCTGCAAGGCTCCAGGGTTGGCCTCACCTGACACCATGTTCCCCTCACTCCGTATGTGCTCTGTTCATGTGGGGGGGACTGGATTTCTTGCTCCTGCCTGCCTTCAGGCCTTTGCAGATACTGTTCCCTGTGCCTAGAATGCTTTTCCTCCCACTTACACAAGGCCAAGTGTTGGCCTTCAACTCAGATATCACTCACAGAGCTGTTCCCTGAGCTCCTCCAGGATCAGGTGTCATTGTCAGCACTCACAGCTGTGTTTAATTATAGTCAGTATTTTTCTGGTATTTGTTTAATGTCTGTCTCCACCTCTATATTTGAAACTCCTCAGACCAAGGGCCAGGTCTGTCTTCACTACGTAAACCCAGCCATGCTAAACCCAGACTGGAAGAGCATGTGGCCTATAGTAGGTGTTCAGTAAACGTCTCTTGGTTTACTGTGCCTTCCAGCCCCCATGCTGACACACACACCTTCCTGTGTCTGTTCGCTCTTCATTCCTTTTCAACAGGCCACCCAGCTCACCTCCTCCTGGAAGCATCACTGTTCGTCCTGGAGACCTCTCCCCTGGGCTTCTGCAGCTCCTGGGCTTCATTCCTTTGTTTTTAAATTCCTCATTCCCTATTCTTATCACCCTGTCCCCAGATAATCATACTAATAGTTTTGTATGTGTTCTTGGAAAATGTGTTTTTCGTGTAATCATTCTGTGCAAATAGCTTTATGCTTTATGCATCACTTCATTTTATTTTATTTTATTTTTTGAGAGAGAGGGTCTCACTATGTCACCCAGGCTGCAGTGCAGTGGCTGTGCACAGGCCCCGTCACAGCTCACTGCAGCCTTGAACTCCTGGGCTCAAGCGGCCTCCTGCTTCAGCCTCCTGAGTGGCTGGGACTACAGGTGTGTGCCACCATGCTCGGCTCATTCCATTTCTTACCCTTTCCACTCAACTCTAGGTTTCTGATGTTCCCTCCATGTGGCTGTGTGTCCATTGGGTCCTCCACACATTTTGTTGATCCACTTCCCAGTGACAGATCCTAGATGGCATCCAACCCCTCCTCCTTCCCCACATGGCCAGGTGTGAGGATTTGGGGGGAGGAGTAATATGTTCAGGGCAAAACTGCCAGATCATAGGGCGTGAATGTATGTAATTAGCTGAATGGCTCCCAGATAGCTCTGGGATGATGGCTTTACCCCTGCAGTCCAGGAGAGCCCCTAATATCCCTGCCAACACCTGGCACTCTTCAGCTTTCTATTTTGTGCCAGTCTGATAGGTACAAAATGAGAGCACCCCCAGTTTCAGCGTCTGCTCACATGCTTGCTAGCTCTGGGCCTTCTCCTCAATCACCTGGTTAGACCCTGTCCAGAGTTGTACTTTGAGATTCCTGTCTTTTTCTTCTGGATTTGCAGGAATTCCTTAGATATTGGTCTGCTATGCTATCCTTGACACATGTGGGGGAATCCTGGTTTACAAGCAGATACCCCAGCCTGGAGTTCCCTCAAAAGCGGTGCCAGTCCTGAGCCATCGCCAGGTCCCCAGACCTACGTCAAGGATGGGCCCCCAGATCAGAAGATAGAAGCTGGGATGGGGGTCCCTCCATGGACACTCTGGGCCTCATCATTGTATTGTTTCAAGAAACAACATGTATATCTGGGGGCACTGCCCCAGCTCCTAAAAGGTTTTTGGAGCCTCTTTTCTTTTTTTCTTTTTTTTTTAAAAAAAAAAACCTAAAAAAGGAATGGAGCCTTTTTGAGATCAGCTCACAAGCCTTGTATTTAAATTTTGGATTTGGGAAATTCATTTAATATGTTTTTATTCCATGAATATCTATGGAACACTTACTACATGCCAGACCCCATTGTAGACTCTTGAGCTACAGCTGTGGACAAGACCAGCCCTTGGCCTCTCAGAGCTCACCTTCTAGTGAGGTGGCAGCCAATGGAGAGTGAACAAGTAAGATAATTACAGAAGAAAACAAACAAGGGGCTACAATATGGAATAACAGAGAAAGGACGATCGTTTCTTGGCCTTTTGGGTAAGATCAAGTATAGAGAGAGGACTTTAGCCAGGGTGGTCAGGAGAGGCCACTCTTAGGAGGTGACCTTTGTTCTGAGAGCCAGCCAGAAGAACCGGGGAAACAGCATTACAGCCAGAGAGATCTGCAAGTGCAAAGGCCCTGAGGTACAAGTGCACTTAGGGTGGTGGAGAAACAGAAAGGTCCTGGGGGCCGGAGATTGGATGCGGGAGGGGTGAGTGAGGTGTTTGGGGAGTGGTCGGAGATTCAGGCTGCTTGAGGTGGGCCTCAAATCAAAAGCAACCGAGGCATGTACAGTGGAAGACCCTTTCCTTCCACCTAGTTCCCTTCCTGGGAAACAGTGATCGTGACTGCCTCCCTCCTCCTGCTCTCCATTGTGTCCCTGACAGCCCGGGCACACCTTTCACATGGCTGTAAGCACGCTGCACATGCTGCTCACACCTTGGATTTTTTGCTCAGCAGAAAGGCGGAGAGAATTCCTTGTCAGTACACGTGGAGCAGTCTGTCTGTGAAGGCCTAGAGCTGTGCTGTCCAATATGTGGCTCTTTAAATATGATTATTAATGTATTTAGTCTGGGTGCGGTGGCCCACACCTGCAATCCCAGCACTTTGGGAGGCCAGGAGTTTGAGACCAGCCCGAGCAATTTAGCAAGACCCCATCTCTAAAACAATTTAAAACTCAGCCAGACTTGGTGGTGCAAATCTGTGGTCCCAGCTTCATGGGAGGCTGCGGTGGGAGGATCTTGAGCCAGGAGTTCGTGGCTGCAGTGAGCTCTGATGGGGCCTGTGGATAGCCACTGCAACAGAACGAGACCCTGTCTCTAAAAACAAAAAATTGTATTTAAATAAAATAAAATAATCACTTCCTCAGTCTCGTGAGCCACATTTCAAGTGCCCAAAAGCCACACGTAGCTAGTGGTTACTGTGTCAGATAGCACAGATACAGAACATTTCTCTCATTGGACAGCACTGCTCTAGAGAATTCCACCGGGTGGACATGCCATCCATAATTTACCTCTAACCTGTCCCAGGTCGTTTGGCAGGGGCTCACGCCCACGTGGGCAGAAGCTCAGCTGTGTTGGCAGAGACACCTCAGACCCTGCAGTGGTTCCCCCGGCGATAATCAAGCGATCAAGACCCGAGAGCGGCCCCTTTTTGGAAGGCTCTGAAACTGTGCTGTCCAGTGTGGGTTTCACTGTCCCAGCCCTGCCAGACCATCCTCTCCTGCTCCCAGGAAAGAGCACTGAGAGCTGTGATTTCTTACAGGCCTCAGCTGTTGAAGACAAGGGCCTCTGGAAAGAATCCATCATTCCCCTTACTGGATCACTTGGCCATTTGACAAGCCTCAGGGCAGTCTGCTCTGTGCTGGGCCTGAGTTCTCAGAGATGGGTCCCATGAGATCCCTGCCCAGGGTGAGACAGAGATCTGGGTACATCATTCCAGCCGTGCATGGAGATGGATGCTTAGCTTGTGCTGTGAAGTCAGAGTGGGCTTCCTGGAGGAGGGGATAACTGAGCTGAGTCCTGAGGGGACAAGGGTGGCCTGGAGGTTCCAGAACTGCAAGGAGCCTGCAGCCATGCCCCTTGAAGCCAGGTCAGGCTGGGCAAAGAACATGAGCCTGGCACTGGGGGCCTGGAAAGGACTGGTGCTGTGGAATGTGAGCAGAGACCTGCTGCAGAGGATGTGGGGAAGGCTGGGTGAGTTCAGCTGTTGGTGATTTCACGCCCTCTCCTCAGCCACTTCTTGGTGACAGGCGCCAGCCATGGGGCCCAGCTGCTGGAGAAGGTCAGATTTCGGTAGCAGGAGAATAAAAAGGAGATTTCCTCTGGAGGGGCCCTCCCCCCGGGACAGCTGCAGCTGCCTCGCACATACTCTGGGATTAGACCAAGTCCTACAGCAGTTGGAGGGGTGGGAGTGTCCCAGTTAGGGTCCCAGGAGTGTGGGAAAGGGGGGGCACTGTGGGGCTGAGTGTGCACAGGCATGACCGTGCACACACCTGGCTGCGTGTGTACCTGGGAATGGGTCTGCTTCATCCCTTTGTTCAAAAAACGCCGCACCCCAGTTCTTTTTTTTTTTTTTTGAGACGGAGTCTCACTCTGTTGCCCTGAGTAGAGTGCCGTGGCGTCAGCCTCGCTCACAGCAACCTCAAACTCCTGGGCTCAAGCGATCCTCCTGCCTCAGCCTCCCGAATAGCTGGGACTACAGGCATGCGCCACCATGCCCGGCTAATTTTTAGTAGAGACGGGGTCTCGCTTTTGCTCAGGCTGGTCTCGAACTCCCGAGCTCAAAGCGATCCTCCCGCCTCGGCCTCCCAGAGTGCTAGGATGACAGGCGTGAGCCACTGCGCCCGGCCTGCACCGCAGTTCTGCCAGGTGCTGGCCCGGGTGGGGCTTGGGGAGCGATGATGGCTAACTTGGGTCAAGGGCCACACAGCGTGTAAGGGGCTGTGCAAGAAGACTTAGAAAATGGGGTGTTTTCCCCTGGGAAGGGGAGAGTGTGAGAGCCGGGGCGGGGTGTTGCTTTTCATTGAAGACTATTTTGTCCCATTGGAGTTTTTTTTAATAGTTTAAATCATGTGCGTGTATTGACTCTTTAAAACTGTGGCTCCCAAAGTGTGACCCCTGCTCCCTGCCCAGACCAGCAGCATCTGGTTAGAAATGCACATTCTCAGGCGTCACTCTAGACCTACTAAATACAAAATTCTGGGTGGAGCCCAGCAATCCAAGCTTTCCAGGTAATGCTGATATATGCTACAGTTTCAGAGCTACTGATTTAAAAAAACACTATCAAAGCAATGCTTGCTTCCTGTGCTCCCAGTTTGCGGGGGGAGACCATTCAGATATGGTCCCTTCCTTACAGCAATGAGAGCCTCTGAATTGGGGAGCCCAGCCTAGAAGGTGGCCTGGAATAGAGGTCTGAGGAGGCTGCCTGAGAAATGAGGTTCGAGCGATATCTGAAGAGCAAGTGGGGCTTGGCCAGGTAGGAGGTGGGAGGAGGAATGTCCCCAGGTAGGAGCAGCCCGTGTAAGGTCCCTGGGCTAGCCACAGGCTGGAGCCCAAAGTACTGAGCAGGGGCACATCTGTGGCTGGGTGTCATGACTGTCCATCCACTCATGCGTGGACATCTCACTAACAGATGTCCCCTGCTTCGTGTGTCCCTAGAGCCTCTCCTGACCCTTGGAACTGCCGAGCTGCCTGGGGTGTGGGATGGGCTCTGCAGTGGGACAGCACCTGGCCCTGTGTACCAACTCTGCCACTTTCCCCGTGTGACCTTGGGCCAGTCACGTCCTCCTTCTGAGCCTCAGTGTCCTCATCTGGGAAATGGGAACACGAATGCCTTCTTGGAAGGGCCGTCAGGAGAAGGGAGTGAGATCATGGCACCTGCACAGTTACCCAGCGCTGGAGGCCATTCCCTCTTAATCCCCGTGGAGCGACAGCTGTTGTTTACTGAGCGTTTACAGCCGCTCTCTGAGGTGGGTGTCACCATTCCTGTGGTAAGGGTCTGGAAGAGGAGGCTCAGAGAGGGTAACTTCAGTTGTATAAGTTGAGCATCCCTAATCCAAATCTCCGAAATCTGAATTGCTCCAAAATCCAAAGTGTTTCGAGTGCTGATAGGATGCCACAGTGGAAGATTCCACACCTGACACCTTTGCTTCCTGATGCTTCAATGTACACAAACTTTGTTTCACTCACAAAATTATTAAAGATATTGTATAAAATTACCTTCAGGCTATGTATATAAGGTGTATATGAAACATAAATGAATTTTATGTTTAGAGTTGGATCCCATCTCTAAGATATCTCATTGTGTATATGCAAATATTCCAAAATCTGGAAGAATCTGAAATCTGAGACAATCCTCCACCCGCAGCACCACCTCTCCCACATGGAGCGCAGACTGACGCTCCTCGCAGGTACGGATTGCCCAGCGGCAGCCCCCGTCCCTTGGCCCGGGCTTCCCAAAGCAGGGTGTCCGTCCGTTGCTCCCACCAGAGCCTTGACTGATAAACGCAGGCAGCAAGTGGCAGAGTCTGGACGTAGGCCCAGTGCTTTTCTGTGGGCTCCTGTCACCGGCTAGAGCCAAGGCCTGGCCCCGGCTGCTGCCATGCTGCCCAAAGCAGGCTGGGGAGGGGCGGGGGGGTGAAGCAGCAAAGCTCACACCAGGGAACTAGCAGCATCTGTCTCATTCTGACATGGGACATCAGGAATGTGGAATGGCCCCAGCACGCGTGTACCTGCCAGGGACGCTGGCGGGGAGGGGACGCAGGGAGCACAAGCAGACCCCCTCCTGGCCCCCAGGACTTACCAGGCAGCAGCTGGCCTTGTCACTCTGAGCAACCTGGCTCTGGTCTCCAACACGCACAGGGCCTGCCAGGAACCTGGGGGTCAGCACCACTCGTTCCGGGAGCCCCATTCTGTGCCCCTGGACCTGTCGCAGCCCTCTGTTTGTCCGCCATTACATGGGAAGAAGAATCCTCATCTGCAGGCCCACGGGGAGGGAGAGCAGCGGGTGGCTGAGCCCGGCACTGCAGCGGGCTCGCGGTGGGAAAGTGGAAAATGGGGGTTCTCATCCCACACCCCTTGTCCTGACACACTATGTTAACCTTCTAACCCTTTCCTCCCCTGTGAGGGCCGAGGGATCCGCCTCTCCTGCCAGTGCTGGACTGGTGAAGGACAGTCACTGGCCAGTCACTCCTGAAGGGAGACTGTAAGTTTGGGAGTCTCAGAGTCAGTCAGAAAGCTTGGGGGCTCTGGAGAGCCAGTGGTGTCCTTGCGTACAGGAAGGGGCATAAAGCTGCCGCTGGAGCCACCTGCAGGGGGATTGGAGCAGAAGGGAGGACAGAGACGGGGGGTTGGGAGGGGCACTCAGGGGCACAAAAGCCCAAACACAGTTCCCAGGGAGACACTGAGGCACGACTCCTGTGCTGCACATCCAAGCCTCGCCTCACCCTGAACCCTGCGCCCCAGGAGGCAGGCAGGGCAGGAGCACCCTACTCATCGGTGAAGAAAGGACCGTCAGAGAGGTGACAGTGCTGGCCTCAGGCACATGGCTGCACCTTGCAATGGAAGGATTTGAACCTGCGTCCAAGTCCAGTGCTCTTCCCACCCCGTTAGGCAATGCAGCTCTTGAGGGAAAGGAAGTGGTCAGTGGCTCCCTGATTTCTGCTCTGGAGGAGAGGCAGTTCCGTTTGGAACATGGTGAGCCAGAGAGGGTGTGGTGGGAGTGGGAAGGAGACTCGGAGTAGGAGAAAAACATGGTCACGAGCCACTGCTCAGTCTTCCAGGGCAGCTTCAGCCTCAAAATCTTATGCCCAATCCCTCTGACCCTATGTGCATCTTCAGCCACCACTCCCTGGGAGCCCGTGGGGCAACCAGGCGGCCCCCATAAAGGATGTCCTGGTTGGGTAGTCCTGTCCCAGGCCTGAGGATTGCACTGGGTCAGGCCCCATGTCTGGGCCTTCCCACAGCCCACCCCG
The DNA here is from genome assembly GCA_963575035.1 of Avahi laniger. Lineage (NCBI taxonomy): Eukaryota > Metazoa > Chordata > Mammalia > Primates > Indriidae > Avahi > Avahi laniger. Next base: position 19,776 of record CAUYSK010006896.1, on the reverse strand, counting down.
AGGTTCAGGGACTGACCGGGGAACAGCAGTAACTACAGGGATTGAGCCAAGGAAGTTTCCAGAGCCTTGGGAAGCTGATCCCTCCAAGAGGGAGGGGTCTGAGAACAAGGCTGTGATGGCCTCCCCAGTGGAAGACCAGGCAGGCAAGGACAGCTGCAGCCCAGCCGGGCGGCAACCAGCTGCTGCCCGGGAGTCTGGCCAGGGTGGAGAGGGGCGGGCATAGTCCCCACAAGCCCCCAGCTTGAGCCGGCAGAGCGTGGGAGCAGGCAGCGGCAGTTTCAGGTTTTCATGCTGTGTTAACGGTCAGCTTGGTTAATGCTGAGCAGATGGGGGAGGGGGCTGCCAGCTCCCTTGGGGACAGATGCAGGGCATACATGGACACACACGCATGTGCTGAGGGTATGGGAGGCCCACCCCATGGATGGTGCAGCGCACACCCCTCCAGCCCGTTCCTCGTTCACACCATCGCATGTGTAAGATGGTGCCGGCAGGACGGACGGACCAACACAGAGGCACGCACAGCCTCCTGGGGCAGCTGGAGGTGGACGCAAACCCAAGGCCTGGCACAGAGCCCTCAGTGCGCGTCACCCAGGCAAAGCGCCCAGCTTGGGGATCCCTCCACCCTCCTCCCTCTCCATGTCCCTTCGGGAAGACACCAGGCACACAGAAATTTATTTCAAAAAAATAATTTATAAAAGGCCATTTGCTCCCGTGTTTTGGCAGGCTTCCAGCCTCTCTGGGACACAGGGGACAACACTCCTTCCACCAAGATGCTGGGACAAGCTTCAGCGAGGGGGAGGCTTGAGGAAATGGGGATCAGAGGACCAAAACCTCTCAACTGGTGTTGGGAAGCATGGAGGTTTAGGATTAGGATAGCAGCTCTGCAGCCAGGCCTAGCCAGACCCCCAAGATGGGGACGAGTGCCAGGGCCCAGGAGGCCAAGCAGAATCCTAACATTCAGGCCATTTGGACAATGGCACCATAACTCCAAGGGCAAGGGAAGGGCCCTGAGATCAGGGTTGCGCTCTGGGTTAGGAACCCAAGGCCAGGGCAAGAAGCCTTAACTGGGAACCCCAGGACGAAGGATGGACCCCCTCAAAGCAGAACCAGAGATCTGGGACAGCACCCTGAGGTCAGGGGCCTGGGGCTGCCAAGGTCAAGCACTGTGCCAGGTCATGGCTGAGCCAGGAGGCTCAAGGCCACCAGCCTACCTGCCCACACAACCTCGTGCCCCTGCTCAGGTCTGCACCCTGGGGAAGGGGAAGGAGCCGGGCCCCAGTGGCAAGGGGTCGTGGCTGAAGACAGAATCGCTGGAGGAGCAGGTGCTGCTGGCGTCCCCACCAGAAGGGGAGCAGGGGCCGAAGGTCAGGCGGAGGTCGAGGTACTGTAGTGGGGAGTAGAGTGGTCAGCCTTGGCAGCCTGGGGACAGGCTGCTGCAGGTCCATGTAGTCAGGCCGAGTGAAGCCCAGAGGGGAATACGCAGGGGAGGGCAGGGGACAGCGGGGAGCAGTACCTCCTCAGAGACAGTCAGCAGGACCTTGTCCAGAGCCTCCACCAGCTGCTTGAAAGTGGGTCTCTGAGAGGGTGCAGCATGCCAGCACTCACGCATCAGCCCATACCTGGGAGAGGTGGGTGGGGGGTCATAGGAGCCTCAGGCCTGGGGCCAGGGGAGGACTGTGGGGTCCCTGGGGGGTTTTGATGGGCGGGGCCATCCAGTGGGAGCCAGGCCAGGACTCCCCACTGGGCCGAAGAGGAGGAGGAAGAGAAGGAGAAGTTAGTGCTGCCCTTGAGGTCAGGGTCAAACCCTGAGGCCAAGGCCAGGGCAGAGGATGAGGACTGGAAAGTGGGGTGTGGGCGAGGCCTCACAGCTCTGGGGGGCAGTGTGGGGGCCGGTCCATCCGATGTCCCTCCCGCAGCAGAGAGAACAGCTCCTCCACGGGGATGCCAGGATACGGGGAGCCCCCGAGGGTGAAGATCTCCCACAGCAGGATCCCAAAAGACCACCTGGAGGTGGGATTGGGGCTCAGCAGGACGCGGTTTCTCTCCCCTAGCCCCTACTCCTGGGGGCCAGGATGGGGGACCCTGCAGGCATGATCCTCTACCACAGGAGGAGGGGGATCGGGCCCCACTCAGGTCCCAGGCCTGATCGTAAGGAGAATGCGGGTACACAAATCCTAGGGCCACGTGACTTTGGCACGTGTCTTGTCTTTTTGCTGGGTAGGACAATGCTGACCATTGGCAGACACCCTGGGTCCCCGCTCCCAGGACTCACACGTCACTCTGGTGTGTGTACACTCGGTCAAACAGGGCCTCAGGCGCCATCCACTTGACGGGCAGGCGGCCCTGCAGAGGGGAGGAGGGGCACTGGTGCTGAGCCTCACAGGTCCCAGGGTCCCTCCAGGCCCAGCCCTTCCGCCCAGCAGTGCCGGCTCCCCTCACATTGCTGGTTTTCTTGTAGTAGTCAATGTGGTGGACGCCTCGGGCCAGCCCAAAGTCGGCGATCTTCATCACGTTGTCCTCAGTCACCAGCACGTTTCGGGCAGCCAGGTCCCGGTGGATGCACTGGGGGTAGGGCGGGGAACGGGAGGGGGGCTTAGGTTTATTAGGACCTAATAATGGCTGGAAGCTGTGCTCACCACCGCATGGTAAGCCTGGGGGGAGGGATCATCCACCCATTTTATAGCTGAAGAAGTCAAGGTTCAGAAAGGGGAAATAAAATGTCCTCTTCTTTTGCATCACCTCTTCCCTTGCCTGGCCTATAGGCTAGAAAATATGTGAGCTAACAAATGGGGACATGCAGTGGCAGCTGCATAGGACTTGGGAACATTTAGACAGGCTAACGCGAAAGGGGAGGGAGGGAGAAGCTGGGGCATCTGCTGCCACGGGCATGAGAGCGTGGACACGGAGAAAGTAAGAGTGGTCTGGGGCGCTGTCTACCGCCCTACCTTCCGTGACTCCAGATACTGCATGCCTCGGGCCACCTGATAGGCACAGGAGACCAGGGCCGGGAAGGAGAGTGGCCCCTCGCTGCTCCGAGGTCCGTCAGGGCTGAGGTCCGGGCCCGGGGGGCGCCGGGCCCGCAGGAACTCCCGCAGGTTGCCCTTGGCAGCGCACTCCACGATCACGTACAGGGGCCCTACAGAGCCGGGTCAGGGAGGCTGCTGAAACTCCGGCTCTGCACCGCGACTGCCCTGCCACCGCCTCCGCCCCCGCCCCACCTTCCTGTGTGCAGACACCCAGCAGGTTGATGATGTTCTTGTGTTGGCCAATCAGCTTCATCACCTCCATCTCAGAGACTAGGTCCGCCAAGTCCTTGTCGGAGGCATTATCTGCAAGGGCAGCAGCTGGGGTCAGGAAGCTGTCCTCCAACTACACACGGGGGCTTCCAGGCAGGCGACAGGACAGGGAGCACTGGACCAGGCATCAGATAGGTCTGGGGTGGAATCCCTGCTGAGCTGTGTGACCTTGAAAAAGTCTCCTAACCTCTCTGAACCTTGGGATCACCTTATATGAAAGAGAACAGTGGATTCCCCCTATCTCTCACAGCAGTTGCAAGGATGCAACTAGATTAAGGATCTGAAAGAAGCAGGCCTTCCGGTGGGCAGGCCCAGGAAACGGGAGAGAGGGGAAGAGCTCTGAGCAGGAGGAAGCTGTGTCTGGAGGGGTTGGCGGTGGTCCCTGAATGGGGTGAGAGCTCCTGGGGGCGGGAAACAGGCTGGCTCCCTGGGGTCTGTCTGACCAGGGTCTCGGGTCCATATGGCCTGGGAATTAAGGGAGCCACCAGCAGGGTGCAGCTAGGGGGTGGTGGGAAGAAGTCTGCTCTGGCTGGGCCCCTGTGGCCCTGGGCCAATGACACAACCCGCCCCCCCAATCTCACAATGCAGAAAGTGCCAGGTGGCCCCAGCTGTGCGGAGAGGAGGGAGGGAGCGGAACAGTGGTCGGGCCATTCTTGCAGAGGGGTCTGGGGGACAGCAGCCAGGGGTCCTGATGGTCAGGGCCCAGGTGTGCCTGTCCCAGCATCTTGGGGCTGTGGCTTGGGGTCTGGCACTGAGTTAAGCAGAAGGACTGTCCTCCTAGAGTGGTGCACACAACGGGGCGGACTCGGCCAGGGTCCAGGGAAGGCTGAGGCATGTTTGGGGATAACCGTGGGGAATGAGGTAGACTAACATGGACCAGACTGACCTGGCATCAATCCCCAGTCACCCCAAATCCTCAGTCGCCCCAATGGTTAAGATTTATTGAACCCCAACCATGTTCCAGGCACTCTCCACGAACCTTGGGCTGGAGCTAGGGACTATTATTTACCCTATGTGACACAAGGGGAAACTGAGGCTCAGAAGTGACTTGCCAGGGTCACTAGCAGAGTTGGACCGCAGGCCTAAGGGTGGGATCCCACAGTCTCTTCTGGCCCCAGTGCTCACCAGTAGCACCGGGAGCCCCTCTGTTAGTCCCGACACCACAGCACTACCCCCCTCAGCTGCCACATTCACCCTTGAGCATCTTGACAGCCACGGTGCTAGCTTGGTCAGGCCGGCTGCGGTCCATGCCGAAGGCCTCTGCGCACACGACCTGCCCAAAGCAGCCCTCGCCTAGGGGCTTCCCAAGCGCCAGCCTGGAGATGAAGCAAAGATCAGAAAGCTCCTGCCTCGGTGCATCGCTCCTGCCATGGAGCCTGCCCCCCGCCACTCCACTCAGTGGTACCTGTCCCGGGGGAACTCCCACAGCGGGTCGAGAGGTAGGTCCAGACTCACGAGGCTGGCGAGCAAGGGGGGACCACTGGAGGAGAGACGGACGCCTCGCACCAGGGAGGAGCTTGACTTACCCGAGGAGCCTGATTCCAGGGAGAACTGCAAAGTGGGAGACTCGGTTCTGCCTGCTGGAGTCAGGCTGGGACGTGGGGGTGGGGGACGGGCACAGTACCTGTCGGGCCAGAGGGAAGCGGGACAACTTCTGCACAGCAGCAGGCTGGCGGGGGTACCGGCCGTGGAGCGCCTGCCCTCGATACAGCCCGGCCAGCAGCAGGAGCACAATGAAAGCCAGGGAGCCCGATGCGTACAGGATGATATCCGTGTACCGAGCCTCGGGCGCCGCTGCTGTCCACGTGAGGTCCTCCTCTGCCCTCGCAGATGGACGCGCGCACAGACAAACCGACTGGTCAGTGGTCAGACTGGCCAGCCCCACTCCCTCTAACTCGGGCCCTCACAGCTCCCAACACACACACGCGGAGAAAGCTACAGTTCTACAGTTCTACCCAGTGCCAGATACCCAGACCCCAGAGCGTCTCATGGACAGGCGCAGAATCAAACGCACAAATCCACACACCACATCCCAAGCCAGATCCCACAGACCAAGGGGGACTGTCCACCCCACAGGCCCTAGCCCACTGCTGGACCAGAGTGGGATCTCACAGCCTCTCCCGGCCCACTCCAGCGCTCACCTGGCAGCACTGTGAGCCAGGCTGACTGGTAGGAGAGGCCGATGGAGTTGCCTGCCAGGCAGGTGTACTCGCCCGCATCCTCCGCTGACACGTTTCGCAGGTACAGGACCTCCACCTCTGAGCTATTGATGTCTGCAGTCTGGGGTGGGGACACACACTCAGGGAGCACAGAGCCTGGGCCACACTGTAGCCAGGAGGGTAGCTGGGGACCCCTCACCCTGGGTGGAAGAAGGGTGGGGCTCAGGCACGACAGGGGCCACACCTTCAGGACCTGCACGTAGGGGAAGCCATCGGCGCCGAAGCTGCTGCCATTGATGACAATGTGCTTTAGCCACTGGATGTGGGGCTGGGCGTCGCTGTATACCTTGCACAGCAGCTCCACGTCGCTGCCCACCACAGCCGTGGTGTTGGCTGGGAGCCCCGCTTGCAGGATGGGCCGGTGCGGGGACCGCTCTGGGGGGCCAGGCCAGGCTGTCAACTCTGATCAGTGGCACCCACAGAAGCACCCTGTTCACCTGCCTTCAGCCTTCCCCAGTTCGAGGGAGGGACCTTCCTGATAGACACCTTGGACTTCATCTGGCTCCTGCTTATTCTGCTTAAACCTTCCGTGACTCCCTGTTACTTTCAGGTCAAGGACAACTTCTCAGCCTAGCATTCAAAACGCTCCATGGCCTGGCTCCCCACAGAAATGCCGCACCCCAGGTACACACCTCCCTGCAAATGCAGGGCATTCTTTATACTTAGGACCTTAACTCAGCCTGTGCCCTCTGCCTGGATGCCTTCCTCACTTCTCTGGGCAGACCCCGGCTCCTCCAGGCCTGTACTAACCCTTATGCTTCTCTCTGACCCTCCTGGTCACTCAGAACTGCTTGACTCATCTAAGACTGAGTCTATCTCACCTGCCAGACTAGGCCCTATCGGAGGGCACGACTGAGCCCAAGACAGGTCAGGCCCCTGCCCCACAGCCTCCCTGCCCATCCGCTCACCCAGCACATCCAGCAGATAGCTGTAGCGGATGCTGCCCAGAGAGTTCTCCACGAGGCAGGTGTACGTGCCACGGTCCGAGGGCACCACGCTTTCCATCACCAGGCTCCAGTGCTGGTGGCGCAGCTGGGGGCAGAGGAAGGGTCCACGTGGGACCACCAGACCATGTCCACCCAGGGCCCAGCACATGAGGCTAGATCCTGCCCAGAGGGCTCTTCTTAAGCTCTCTGGGCCCTGGGGAGGTCAGGCCAAGGCCAGAGACCACACACAAAGGAGAAGGCTCCAAAAAGTCCCTGAGCCCTGGGTTTGAGTCTTTCTAGCCCTACCTCTCCGCAGCTGTACCACCCTGAGCCGGTCGTTACCCCCCGACTCCCAGCTTCCTCATTACAGCATGGGATTGACCCTATAGGGTCTCTTTGTGAGAATGAGATGCTAAAGCTTATTAATACCAACTGATCAGTGATTTTTCCTACTTTATAAATGGAATTGCTAAGGCCGAGAGGTTAAGTCACTTGCCAGAGAGGGACAGAATGGGAACTCGAACCAGAGCTGCCTATGCCACAGTCTAGGGCTCTTTCTGGGCACACGCAGTTGGCTTCCTCAGCAGATTTGTTACAGGTGTGTTCAATTTATAGGTATGAGGAGATGGACGAAAGAATGAAGAGGGGGGAACAGAGGGTCCTGAAATCCAGAGACTCACCCGAATGCCTCCAATGCGATTCTCTCCATGAAAGGCCTGTCCATCTTTGAGCCAGCGGATGGTGGGCATGGGGTTACCTGCAGCTGGACAGCGGAACTTGACGGTGTTCCCGGCAGGCACCGCATGGAGTTTCTTCTCCATGCGCTGGGGGTGTGTCCAGTAGGGTGCTGGAGGGGAGGAGGGGAGGGAGTACTTACAGCCCCTAGGATGATAACCTGCTTCCACACAGGTCTATTCTGTTTCATCAGTGACCAAATGAGTAGTGGGGACAAGAGTCCTTGAGAACTCATACTGACCTTGCTGGGGGTAAGTGTGCCCATTATGGGTTTTGGGGTCCTCATCATCATTGCTGGAGGTCAAGGAGTCTACGTCAGGACAGAGGGAAGTGGTGCCTGAGGTCCAAGAGGGGGAGGTCTCTCTCCCCAGCACCCTATAACCCCTGCCAGACTCTTACCATCAACGACCAAGGTGAGGTTGTGCAGGACAATCATGGAGCCTCGTGCCAGGCAGAGGTAGTGGCCAGCATCCTCAGGTAGGAAGCTGGCAATCTCCAGGCGGCCCCTCCAGCCCCGTACCCGGCCGGCAGGTGCCAGGCGACTGCCCTCCTTGTACCAGTGTCCACCACGCTCAGCCCGCCCACAGCACAGCCGCACAGGCTGCCCAAGGGCCACAGTCAGCTCCTGCTCTTGCTGCTCCAGGCTGGGAGCCAGGCAGGGCTCTGCAGGCAGAAGGGCACAGGTCAGTGAGCTCTGCAGCATCAGCGAGGCAGTGTCTGCACACGGAGAACATGCTGCACACACAGGGCACAAGCACCTCGAGACGCATGCTAGACAAGCCACTGCTCCTGGATACACACATAACTACATGCTGCAGACGCTACACGCAGGGCAAATGCCACATTCTTAGGGCATGTCACATACACAAGTACTTAGTGCACATGCCATTGTCCAACACACACACACACACACACACACACACACACACATGCTATATATAGGTGCCACATACAGGGCACATACCACACCTCTGGGGCACATCACACTCATAGCGCATATACCACATATGCCGCCTGGACCTCCCAAGTCACACTCCCAACGAACAGAACACACTCACCCAACATGCACGCCACACAGCCAAGGGCTCACCACCAGCTCTGCAGCCCAGCTCAGGGGCCTGTGCCTCGCAAGGCCAGTCCTTTCGCAGACACAGAGATAGATGGATGCTGCTGGGAGCTGAACACTGACCGGGTCTCAGCAGCTGGCCCCTGCCCTGCTGCCACCTTCTCAAGGTCTGGCTGGGATCCTTTCCAGCTTTGCTCAGCCAGCAGCCCCTCCTGGTGCCCATTCTTCCCGCCCCTGCCACCCTTTCCCACCTTAGAGGCCATACCCAGCTCCACTTCCTCAGAGGCCTCAAGGGACAAGGCTGGAGCCCCAAGTACAACCAGGAGGACCCCCAACCGGGCCAACAGCAGCCACATCTCCTTCCCGCAGCTCTCAGGGACCCAGGCTGGACTTCCCACCGACTGCCTTCCTAAAACAGGGAGGGCAAAGAGCTCCTGCTATGTGTGCACCTTTGCTGGTGCTCTTCCCTTATTCTGCAGATGAGGAGACAGAGACAGGAAGTGGTAAGCAGACTTGTCCAAGGCCCCAGCCAGGCAACTGCAGGGCAGAGACTGGAACCAGCTCTGCTGTTGCCAGAGTCCAAGGCCTCCCCACAGTAGGTTGTGCAAGGGGGCTGGGCTGGGCTGGGCTGGGCTTCCTGCTCTTCTTGGGTCCTGCTGAGATCCTGGCACAAGTTCACAGAAAGAGCAGTTTTGGGATTCTTTTCTTGGAGGGAAGCAGAGAAGGGAGACATATCTTCTGCTCACTCTTGGCACACATAATTTATTTTTTGCTGAGTAAATGAATTTATTGCTGAAGAGCACCCACCCCCCAAAAGTGAAGTATAATACAAGGCCAGACTTCGGCATCTGGATGTTATCTGATCTGACCCCACTCCTTATAGCATGACTGACATTTCCAGGAGCTAGGCGCTCACAACCAAGACAGCCCTTCCATGGCAAGTGGGAAGCTCTTCCTCATTCTGAACCAGAACTGCATTCCCCAGCTACCTCTGCTTTTTGTGCCCCTACAACTCCATCTGAGGCAGCACAGGGTTTTGCAAAGAATGTAGACTCTTAAGTATCAGACAGAGCTAAGTTCAAATCCTGACTCTTACCAACTTGCAAATCCCTCTGTCCCTCTCTGTGCTACTCTCCTCATAGGACTGCTTTGGTTCAGGAGCTGCTTCTGCCAGGTGTGAAATACACATATGCCCCCAAGTCGGTTACCCTCTTCCAAATGATACCCAGGATGTCTCTGTCCCTCAAAATGGAACACTCGGAACTGAGCCTCAGGTGGGGCAGGGGAACAGGGTGACCAGTGTAGTCCCAGGGCCTATTGGCTGTTACCTGGGGCTGGGTAACAGCCAGGTGGCACTGGTGTCTCTGGAACTACCCTGCTTGGGAAGCCCACTATACCCGCTCTCCTCAGCTACTGCCACCCCACTTCCAGTCCATCTGGCCTCCCCTGCCCCTACCAGGGAAGGTCATGGTCATCTCATGCTTGGGCCTTTGCAAACGTCTTCTCCCTGAGCTCTTCAGCCTCCACCCTCCAGTAGGACCACGTCACTCCCCAGCTTTCCTTAATGGCTGCCTGTGTCCAGCAGGATCCAGTCCACACTGTTTCTCCAGCCTTCTAGGCCTACCTTTCTGCCCTTGCCAATCTCTTTGGTTACCCTGTCTGCCCTTCAGGAGCACTGAAGCCATTGGCTTTCAAAACTGGGCACACTTGGCCGGGCGCAGTGGCTCACACCTGTAATCCTAGCACTCTGGGAGGCTGAGGCGGGTGGATCGTTTGAACCCAGGAGTTCGAGACCAGCCTGAGCAGGAACGAGACTCCATCTCTACTAAAAAATAGAAAGAAATTAGCTGGACAACTAAATATAACCAGAAAAAATTAGCCAGGCATGGTGGCACATGCCTGTAGTCCGAGCTACTCGGGAGGCTAAGGCAGGAGGACCACCTGAGCCCAGGCATTGGAGGTTGCTGTGAGCTAGGCTAATGTCATGGCACTCTAGCCCGGGCAACAGAGTAAGACTCTGTCTCAAAAACAAACAAACAAACAAAAACTGGGCACAATTGCTCTCTTGCCCATACCTCTGTACTCCCAATCCGTTCCTCCACTTGGCTCAGATACCACTGTCTCTGAGCCCACCCCACTTCCCAAGTTCAGTTGACTTCTCTGTAAAACCCTCTACCTCCTCTGCTCTGCAGGGAGGTAGCTCTTCAGGGACACAGGGTGGGGAGACTGAAGGGTTTTATTCCCACCCTCAGGCTGCCCTGACCTCACAACCTCAGAGTCCTTAGTAGGATCACCCATGGCTGCTGACCGCTAAAGCGACCACCTGGCACGTGGGGGCGAAGGGCCTGACTCTGGCATCAGACAGTCCTGGGTTCTCCTCCAGCCTCCTGCACGCACGCGCTGGAGGGCCCTGGGCGAGTGACTGCACCTCTCGGAGCCTCAGCTCCCTCATCTCGACGCCCGGCGCGCAGACAGCCCAGCTGCTCAGGAACAAGCGCGCTCTTCCTCCCCCACCCCTACAGGGTCAGCCTGGGGGGAGGTGCGAGTCCCCAGGGGTACCTGCACAGGCCGCCAGCCCGCCCCCGCCGCGGCGGGCAATGAGTAACCAGCTCCGTGGCCAGGGTGCTCTTTGGACGGAGCCGGACAAAAGGCCCTGTGTGCGCTGCGGGTTACTGATTTACCGCCCCCTCCCCGCCCCCCCGCCGCCGAGCGGACGCCCAGGTCCCCAGGGTTGCGAGGGGGCAGCCCCGGAGCCTCGTCGCCGCTCGCCCCCTGGCGGCTGGGAGCGCAGCCTGGGACGCATCTCCAGCCTGAGTGGCTCTGTTCCTGAGACAGCGTCCTGGCTCACCTGGCTCCTCGGTCGCCTGGCTCCCAGCTCCAGCCGGCCACGAGCCCTGCACCAGGCGGGGTCCGCAGACTCAGCCCCAGCTCTCCTCCGCCCACGGCGGGAGAGCCAGGAAAGTACCCGCGACCGCGACAGCGGCGTGGCCGCGGGCGGCCCTGCTCCGCCTGGACCAGGGTATCCTGAGGGAGGCGTGGCTAGGGTCCACCCAGAGCCCCGCCCACCTGGGGCCCCGCCCCCGAACCGGCCACACGGAGTCCCGGACCAGAGCGCCCAATCCCGGGACCCCGTCCCAGCCTACTACACCTCCCCGACTCCGCCCCTTTCGCCCCACCCAGGCCCCCGGCGAGGCTTCCAAGTCCCAGTGCACTGCCCTGCTGTATCCCCTGCTCTTCACCTCTCAGGGACTGACACCTTGGCCCAAGCTGGCTCTGATTTCTGCGCAGTCCTCGTACAGCAGATCCCCTTCCCTTATTTGTTCTCTGTACAATCTTCAGAGTAATACTTAAAATACAAATCCGACTGTATCAACCACCCTTTAAATTTTCCAATAGCTTTCCATTGCTTTTTCTAATATAGATTTTTGGCATGACCTGGTCCCTGCCCAGGTCTCCAGATGAAACCTTCATTCACTTTTTCTTTGCTTCCATCCTATGCCTGGGTCTTTGCACGTGCCATTTTCACCTCCTAGAATGCCCTTTCTCCTTTTGGTCTGATTAATTCCAACTTATTAGGTTTCAGCTTGTTTCCTCCAGGAAGCTCTCTGGACTTGCCAGGTTCCCCTTAGAGATGCCTTCTCTCCCATGAGGATGGAGTGAAGTGGTTCAGAGCGCAGATTACAGGGCTGAACAGCATGGGCTCAAATCTCAGCACCATCACACAAGGCCTTGGCAGTTTACTCCATCTCTGTCATTTTCTTGTCGGTAATATGGGTAAATGATAGTATCACCCTCAAAAGGTCGTTTGCAAAAAGTAGACATACTACTATGTGTAAGGCTGGCAAGCAGCATTTGCTTTGTAATACTAGCTATGATTATTTAGGATCCATTATTTCTTCATTGCATTTGCCAGAATTGTAACTGGCAATTGTGTAAATAGTTGTAGTCCTGTAGTCCCAGCCACTCGGAGGCTGAGGGAGGAGGATCGCTTGAACTCAGGAGTTCAAGACCAGCCAAGGCAACATAGCGTGACTCTGTCTCTGTTAATAAAAAAAAAAAGGCCGGGCGCGGTGGCTCACGCCTGTAATCCTAGCTCTCTGGGAGGCCGAGGTGGGCGGATCATTCTGAGCTCAGAAGTTCGAGACCAGCCTGAGCAAGAGTGAGACCCCACCTCTACCAAAAAATAGAAAGAAATTAATTGGACAGCTAAAAAATATATATAGAAGAAATTAGCCGGGCATGGTTGCGCATGCCTGTAGTCCCAGCTACTCGGAAGGCTGAGACAGTAGGATTGCTTGAGACCAGGAGTTTGAGGTTGCTGTGAGCTAGGCTGACGCCACGGCACTCGCCCCAGGCAAGAGAGTGAGACTCTGTCTCCAGAAAAAAAATAAATAAATAAATAAAAATAAAAATAAAAAAAAAAATTGTAAAATGTTAAGGTCCTAGAAGGCAGGAACTGTGCCCAGAGACCTCACCATTATATCTTAAGTATGTGGCACACAGTAGGCGCCCCCAGACAGCTCTGCTCCCACCTGGCTCAGGTCCCCTCACCTGTAAGCACTTCTGTCCTGAGCATGTAGACTGTAGCCAAGCTAGGAGCCAACCAGTCTCTGTCCCCCACCCCTCACCTGAATTTCAAGGCCCTCTGCTCTCCTAAGGCTCCCAGAGAGCGTGGGTGTCGGGCTCAGCTCCTGGTTGTCCCCTCTAGGGTATGGAGACCTTCACCTAAGAAGCAACTTCCTTTGCCATTGTTATGCTGGGAGTCCAGCTTTTTCCACTCTTTCTCCCAAAGGGCTGGCAGCATTTCCTTACATAACTGAAAGGCCTATTCAAGCGACTTGGTTTTTTTAATTTTCCTTTTCCTTCTCAAACAAAAGAATGGCCTCCACCCAAAGATAAATCAGGAAATGATTATTTTTTAAAAAGGGTTTGTCCCTTCTCCAGAGTCTCACTTGCTGGAGCTCCCAGGAAGGAGGAAGCTGCTGGCCCTGGGAGCTGCCTGCCCAGCGGGGGCCTGACTCCCAGCTGGGCTCAGCTCCCGCCTCTGGCCCTCTGCTGGCTCCGGGAGTGAAAGCGGTTGTTGGGTGGGGCAGGGTGAGCCTCCGGCAGGAGCTGGAGCCCACAGGCTTTCATTCTACTTCCAGGGCACTCCCTGCCTTTACCTGAGCCAAAGGCTTTCATAGGCCAGGTCTTGCAATCTCCTTGTCTCCTGAGATTCCAAATCCCTCAGACTGGCAGTCCCTCGCATCCCCAGGGTATGTTCCCCACATCCCTTGTCTGGTCCCCCTCCCGCATGCACAGCCTTTCACACTGACCCTGGGCAGAGGCCGATGCTCTCTCACAAAGTCATTCATTCATTCACTTATTCATTGGACGAGTGTTTATTAAAGGTCATTCTGTGGCATGCAACTGTTGTGAAGCCTGGGGACAAAGCAGCGAGTTGGACCTTACCTCTGCCCTTCAAGGAGCTGCTGACATTGCAGTGGGGGGAGGCGGACAGTAAACAGCGACAGGAGACCTGCTGAGGGAGCCAGCGAAGGGCACCCCAACCTCTCTCACCGCCTCGCTGGCTTGCTAACATACTCTTTCACAGTCACTTTCTGTGACTCTGCAGTCTCTTTCTCAAAGACATTCAAACACACACACACACACACACACACACACACGCACACACTTCCTCTCTCTTAGCAGAGGTGAGAGCCTGCTATCCTAAGATCTTGCCTTTAGCCTGCCTATGCCTCAGTTTCTCTGTCCAGAAACAGGCACACTCCTGCTTCTTTCTTCTTAGGAGTATTGGGGAAAAGAATGAGTTAACAGATAGGAAAGGGTTTCACCAGAACAGGTAGGGAAGAAGTCCGCGTTTTGGCTGAGCACCCACTATGTGCCAGGGACGTGCTAAGTGTTGTACATGCACTGTATCCTCTGATGCTTCCACCAAGCCACATGGTACAGGGATCCTCGGCTCTGCTCTGCGATCAAGGAAACAAGCTCAGGGGGATGGAATGACTTCTCTGAGGTCATCTAGAAAGCGAATGGCGGAACTCAAACCCGTCTTTGGGGGCAAAGACGGAGAGCTCAGAGCCAGATCACTGACGCTACCACATTAGACACTCTCTGCCTCCGTGCTAAACTGTGGCCTGGGAAGGTGGAGATTCACCTGAAGGCGAGTGTGTGGGGGGGGCGGGGTGGGGGCCTGGCCGGGACCTGCTCTCCCTGCCCCTTTGGCCAGTACTGATGGGACACCCATGGGGTACCAGACCCTCGGCAGGGGTTTGCAGACTCTGTGCTCCTAGAGCGCCAGGCGGATCTCCGGAGACCAGGCCCCACTCCCCACCTGTCTGGGAGCAGAGTTGTCGGGGGAGAGGGCAGAGGTTGCCTGGTGCCAATGGTGTTGCTCTTGGATGGCAGCCGGGACCAGGGAACACTGGCCTCTTGTGTGGAAGGGCTGCCGCGAAGCCAGCCCGGCCCCTGCCCAGGCCCTGCTCCAGCCCAGGCCTGGCCCTACCTCTGGCCACATCCTCTGATCCATCCTGCTCTTTCTTTTCTTCTTTCCTTCATTTCTTTATCTTTTAGACAGTTTTTATTTTGAGAAGTTTTTAAAATATAGCTGCTGCTCTGAATTGACAATTGTTATTAATTTGCCGTTTTTTCCAACCCTTTTCTACCCTGGCTTCTCCCACAGGCTCTAGGGAGCTTTGGCTTGGCTGTTCAAAATGGAGGTGGCATAGCAACTGAGTGGGTAAAGGCAGAGTCAGGCAGATCTGGGTTTGAATCCTGGAGACTAACTGGCTTTGTAACCTTGGACAAGTCACTTAACCCTCAAGCCTCAGTTTCATTTTCTGTGAAATGGGAATAATTCTTCTGGGAAGACTCAGTGTGATGATATTCATGAAGCACCATGCCAATGCCTGGTGCACAGCCCATGCTCAGTAAAAAGCAGCCAACATGAATGTCAGCACCTATGGG
This sequence comes from Avahi laniger, assembly GCA_963575035.1. Taxonomy (NCBI): domain Eukaryota; kingdom Metazoa; phylum Chordata; class Mammalia; order Primates; family Indriidae; genus Avahi; species Avahi laniger. The sequence continues at coordinate 4,568 of CAUYSK010006896.1, read as the reverse complement.
CCTAGGACCCACCCAAAAGCATGGGCAACACGCTCCTATGACGGAGAGTGAAGGACTGTGGGGTTACCCCTCCCTCAGCCCTCTTATCTCATTTCCCACCCATCTTTGGTTCTGGGCACATTTATGTCCAATTTATACTCTGGAGACAAGAAAGCCATGAGGTGCAGGCTGCCTAGGGCGTTTTCATGGAGGCAGGGAGCCTGGGGCTGGTGTTGAGGGCCTGGGGGGCTCTGCAGAGGCTCCTCACACCGAGATGGATGGAAGAGAATGGGCTAGGACGGGTTGGTGGCATTATCTGGACTGGTCCTAGTGCTTCTTGGAGTGTCGGCAGCACCCCCAGGCCCCTCATGCACTGGTCCCAGATGCTACAGATCTGTGTCCTGGCTATAGCTAGGACAGGAGACATCTGGGAGCTTGCCAGACTCCGCTCTCTCTAGCCTTGGGCCTATAAGCCTCACACCCACTGGGTGTTGGCATGCATGTTTGTTTGGAGGAGGGCAGGACAGCTGCAAAGTGGCAAGGCTGGGCAGAAAGGGTTAGAGGGTTGATGGTCTAAAGCGAAGCAGGAAACAAACCTAGAGGGGTTTGCACCCTGCTGTGCTTTACCTGGTGCCCACCTGGACCATGAAGCATGTTTGGGAGTGAATAATAGAAAACCTAAATGACAAAGGCTTAACACATAACATAACAGGAGTTTATTCATCTCTCACTTAGCCCCAAGCCTGGAGGTGGGTTCTCAAGTCAGGGTTGAGGACTCTTCAATCCCTAGACTTTTCTCTCATGGTTGCAAGATTGTGGCTTCAGCTCCTGTCATCACATTTGTGCACAGGCAGAAGAAAGAAGTTACAGAGTTGAGTTTGCACCCAGCAACTTCTGATTTCGTCTCCTTGGCCAGACTGTGACACACGGCTTTCTCTAGTTGCAAAGCAGGCTGGGAAGCATAGTAGTCATTCTGCTGGACACACTGCCTCCCTAACAAAACCAGGGGCTGTCAAAAAGAAGGGCGACTGAGTATTGGAGAAGCACCTAACAGTCTCCACATCACGAATTTCCTCATCAGTCCTCCAGTGACTTCTTTCAAATACAGATCTAAGCAAGCCACTCCTCAGCTTCAACTGTTCTTTCCCCACCAACCACTGGCACCCCCAGCTGCTCGGTCTGACATGCAGGGGCTTTCGGGACTGGCCTCTGCTGCTGTCTCCCGTCCCATCTCCACTCTCCCCAGAGACACCTGCTGGTTTCCAGCTGCACTGAGCTCCAGGGAGGTCCCCTGGAATGTGCCTTTGCCCAGGCTGCTCTTGTCACATGTCCTCGCTCTGTCCTGTGCACCCCCACCCCAGCCCCTTTCCGGCTGTCCCACCAGATGCCTGCCATTCAGCTTTCTGGCCTCCTCCCAAGCATTCCCTTTTCTTTAAGACCCTTCCTGGCCGCCCCGCACTGGACATCTAAACCCTTTCTCTCTCTGGTAAAGGCCTCTCAGTTTTTCTTTGATGTCCTGGTCCTCCTCTGCTCCCAGCCCATGGGGGTTTGGATGAAGCCGACACTGCTTCCTGACTTTTGTGGTGAGCTGTGCCCCAGACTGGGCTAATGAGAATATTCTGTCTCCCAGGTCACTGTGACTGGTTCAGAGACGAGCATGTGACCCAAGCAGGGCTAATAAGAGCCAGTCCAGGCCTTTTATTGTAACTGATGGGAACTAACTCTGAGGAGTCTGGGCTGTGGCTACGGAAGCCTCGAGTTGCCAGGGGCAGCCTGGCTGTGAATGAAGCCGACGCAGGAACCAAGAGGCCAAGAGACGGAGCACGCCTGGACCCAGCCATGCTGAAGCCAAGTGCAGCCCTTTGAGCATTTCATTTGCGAACCAAAGAATTTTTTTAGGCTAATGTGACCTTTTTTGTTTTTTTTTAAAAGCCTTTATAAATAAAAGGTTCCTAATATTCTTCCTCAGTAGAAAATGCTCCTCCCTTTGTGTGTCACTCTCCTCTGTTGGCTCCTTGGCCATGCTACTCATCCGTCTCTGTCAGCGAATTCATCCTGTCTTCACTGCTACTTGTAGAAAACCTTTCAGTGAAATCCCACGGCTTTTAGGGTAAGGACTTCTATTAGTTATCTATTTCTATATAACAAATTACTCCAAAACTTAATGGTTTCAGATAACAGATATTTGGCTGACTGTTGATACTGAAGAAAAAAATTATTCAATGATACTTGTTAGAGCACAGTATGGAAGACTTCATTCAGCACCCCTGAGATAGGCACAGGGACCACTGCAAGAGGGTCCGGGGAGAGAGATCGGGCTCACCTCCAAATCCAGCACAGGCAAGTGGGAATTTACAGCCAGGAAGCAGTGGAGGGGTGGAGGAAACATCAGCGTGAAGTGGATTCTGGCTAAACCGATCAAACAGGATTCTTGCTGAAGACAAACCAGGGTGACCAGACATCACCTGAGGGGTGGTGGAGAATGAGGAACCTGATCAGATATCCAGTGTGATCAGATATCAAGGATGAGGGGATCTTGCTAAACTGACTTAGCAGGTTATTTGCCAAAACAGATTTTACAAGGAAGTGCACAGATGAGCCTAGGAGAAGGTTCAGGAACCTATTTGGCCAAGCAAAATCTTTGTCATTGGTAGAAGACCTCCTGTTCTCTCCACAAGTGCCTCTCAGAAGGGGTGCTTAAGTGTTCCCATGACATGTCAGCTGGTTTCCCTCAGAGACAGTGATCCAAGAGACAAAGACAGAGCTGTAATGTCTTTCATCACTTACCCTCAGAAGTCACACTCTGGTCATTTCTGCCTTACTCTATTTGCTAAAAATGAGTTACTAATTACAGCCCACACTAGGGGAAGGATGATGGAGATTAAACTTAACCTCTTAAAGGGAGGGATATAAAAGAAATCTGTAGATGTAATTTTTTTGTTTCTAGAGACAGGGTCTCATTATGTTGCACAGGCTGGACTTGAACTACTGGGCCCAAGCGATTCTCCTGCCGCAGCCTCCTGAGTAGCTGGGACTACCCAGTCTCTAGGGAGATTGTGTCTCATTCCAGGATCCTGGTATACAGTTGGGGCAGAGAAAAAATAAATTCTCTATTCCACAGTCCCTAGGGATCCTCTCCTCTGTCCCACCCTAACAGTCCTCTGCCCTGCAGCTGCTCAACCCCAAACTTCCCAACCCTCAGGAATGTTTTCATTCAGTTGCAAGTAACAGACAGCTCAACTCAAATCTGCTTACACAAAACCTTGAATTTATAGGCCCATGCAATATATGTATATATATTGTTTGTTTGTTTGTTTGTTTGTTTTTTAGAGACAGGGTCTCCCTGTGTTGCCCAGGCTGGATTCGGACTCCTGGGCTCAAGCGATCCTCCTGTTTCAGCCCCCAGCATGGGATACAAGAGGACACCACCGTGCCCAGCTGGCCGGTGCAGTTTTAAAGGTCTGGTGTGGATCAGACTTCAGAAACGGCAGGATCCTGGGGGCCCAGCAGTGTGGCCAAAACTCATTCTCTCTTCCGCTTTCTTTCCTGTGGTTCTATAGTATTCGCAGGCAGGTGCTCCCCAAGAGGTGACAAAGAAGGCCACTAATAGCTTTGGCCTCAAGACCTTCCCATTTAGCAACTCCTTCTCAATTGTTTCAGCAAAAGCCAGGAGGGTAGAGACCATCCCCACCTAGACCACATAAGCTGAGGGTGGGGTTCTTCAAGGAAAATCCTATTAGAGGAAGAAAGGTAGATAGATACTAGGAGGCTAAAATAACTTATGTTATTATACCTGGTGATTCTGTGAGCCTTTACTGCGTAATAAACCACCCCCAAACTTAGTGACTTAAAACAATTTATTATTTCTCAGAATTCTGTAGGTTAGTGGGTTCGGCTTGGCAGTTCTGCTGGTCTCTCCTGGGGTTGCTTACGCTGCCAATTAGTTGTGCTGCGAGGTCTAGGATGGCTTCCTTCACGTGTGTGGAGCTGGCTGTTGGCCTGTCTCTCCACATGGTCTCTTGTTTCCACGGTCTAGCCCAGACTTCCTTTCACAGTGGCAGGAGTAGAAGCTGCAAGGGCTCTTAAGGCCTAGCCTTGGAAGTCACACAATGTCGTGTTACTGCATTCTCTGATCCAAGCAAGTCATGAGGCCAGTCCAGATTCAAAGGGTTGGGAAACAGACCCCACATCTTGATGGGAGTAGTGACAAAGTCACATTGCAAAAGGCACAGGCATAGCAAAGATTCATGGGAGGCCATTATTGAAACAATCTACTATACTCCACAACCCATCTCTTCTAGGTCCTTTCACTAACCTTCCTTCTGCCCCAGCAACCTAGCTCCTCTGACTTTCACGACTAAAGGCTCATCTCTTTCAACAAGTCTTTCTGTGAAATCCTAGCAATGGTCCCTACTAGCCCATGCTCACATGGATTCATTTATCCATTAATTTATTGAATCATCAAGCAGTTATTAGAACATAATCAGCCTGGGTGCAGAGGCCATGCCTGTAATCCTAGCACTCTGGGAGGCTGAGGCAGGAGGATTGCTTGAGACCAGGAGTTCAAGACCAGCCTGAGCAAGAGCAAG
>CAUYSK010006895.1:0-12929 GCA_963575035.1 Avahi laniger | reverse complement strand
TCGGCCTCCCAGAGAGCTAGGATTACAGGCGTGAGCCACCGCGCCCGGTCTAAAATCCACTGTTTTAAAGTAGACATTTCAGTGGTTTTTAGTATATTCCCAGAATTGTGCAAACATCACCACTGATTTTAGAACATTTTCATTAGGATCTCTATTTTTGCCTATGTACACTTCCAGATGAACTTCAGATCTCATTGAAGTTTCAAAAAACTCCAAATGGCTTTAACTTTATATATTAATATAGGGAAAAAAGGTATCTCAACATTTACTTTAGCTCTACAATAACAAAGTAATTTATCTATTTAAACAAGCATTTTGGTGTCTCTGGATATTTACATCTATATAAATCCTAAACATTTGCTATTGTTTATTTCTAAATATTTCACAGATTCTGTTGTTACTTTTTAATTAGTAAATTTTTACTATTATATTTCTTAACTCTTAATTGGTGGTATTCAAGAACATTACTAATTTTAGTTTATAATCTTGAATTCTTTTTTCATCAGTTCATTTTTTTCAGCAAATATTTATTAAGCACCTAATATTTAAGTGCTGACAATAATAGCAGGAAAAGACAACAAAAAAACAGGGCCAGGCATGGTGGCTCATGTGTATAATTCCAGCACTTTGGGAAGCCCAAGCAGGAGGATCACTTGAGGCCACCAGTTTGAGACCAGCCTGGTCAACATAGCAAGATCCCGGCTCCACAAAAAAATTAGAAAAATTAGCTGAGCGTGGTGGCACACACCTGTAGTCCCAGCCACTCAGGAGGCTGAGATGGGAGGATCGCTTGAGCCCAGGAGTTCAAGGTTACAGTGAGCTATGACTGCAACACTGCCCTCCAACCTGGGTGACAAAGCAAGACCATCTCTAATGGCAAAACAAAATAAAACAAAACAAAAACCCAAAAATACCTTTCTCCATGGAGATTTTATTCTAATGCATGAGTGGAGTAGAAATAGTAAGTAAAATATTCAATATCAGATGGTAAAATGTGCTATGGAGAGAATCAGAGCACGGAAGGAGAAAGATTAGGGTTGGAGAGGATTTATAATATTACAATAGGTTGTCACGAAACTTCTGATTGAGAACTTAGATTACATTTGCACAGAAACCCAAAGAAGTGAAAGACAAAGATGTATCTATGTAGCTATTTGGGAAAAGAACAATACCAAAAAAAAGCAAAGGCCCTGAGTCAGGATCTTGTCTGGTATGTTCAAAGAACAGTAAGTAATCCAGGTTTGCAATAGTAGAGTAAGCAAGGGAAGAGTAATGGGCAGGAGATAGGAAAACGTATATTTTTTAGCCAAAGAGAGGGGAAGCCATTGGCAGATTTTATTCAGAAGAGGTATGCGACTTGACTCTTCATCCATTCAACACTTGTTTGTTGAGTTCCTACTCATTATTGAGAATATGTCAAGGAACAAGAAACACAAAAATTCCTGTTCTCATTGAGCTTACACTACTGCAGCGGAAGAGGACAGTAAAGAAAAACACAGAAAGAAACAGTTAAAGAATATTATTTGTTAGAACATGGTAATTGCTATGGGAAAAACAGAAAGCAACTGAGTGCTAGGAGAGGATTTGCAAAATTAATAATTAGGTCATTAGGTGCAGGCCTCAATGATCAGGTAACATTTTAGTGAAGACTGAAGTGAATAAATTATTAACAGGAACATAAAAGAATGCTAGGGACATAGGATTTAACCAACTAACTGGGGAGAGTAATATGTGATCTGAGAAGGCTACATTATTGTGTTCACTTTAAGCTGTTTTAAAGGCTTGAGATTTTACTCTGAATGACATGCAAAGCAGCAGAGGGTTTTGATGAGGGAAGTGAAATGATCTCACATCTCCACATAATCCCTCCTGCTGCTGTCTTGACAAAAGCTTTCAGGGTAGAAGCTCAGAGCCTTGTTAGCAAGCTGTTCAGTTACTGTGATAAGAGATGATGGTGACTTAGATGAGGTCAGAAAGAGTAGAAATTATGAAAAGGTAACAAAGACTAGTTAGAGGAGGACTGAAAATGACTATCTGTTCAGTTTTAGACATGTTAAAATGGAAATACCTACTGAACATCAAAGCAGAGAAATCTGGAAAGAAAGATTCAAATTTGGAAGTCAACAGCATATTGATACATAAATTGAGATTGGTTGACATAACCAAGTGAGGATGAATGTAAACAGAACAGTAAAAAACTAAGACTAAGAACACCAAGGCACTGCAACATTAAAGATCAAGAAGACTGAGGAGTCAGAAGGTAAGGAGGAGGGAAAAAAGAGTGTGTATTATCTTGGAACACAAGTGAAGAATATTTTTCCAGGAGAGACAACTGTTTGTTTGTTTGTTTTTTAGGACTAGTCAAGTGCAGTAGTGAGGAGGGGAGAAAGGAGACAACTGTTTTACTTGCTGCCAACAGGTTGAGTAGAAATGAAAAGACATATTTGTTTGTTGGATTTAAAATTATAGGGGTCACTGGTAACCATGCAACAGCAATTTCTTTAATGAGGAGGGGCAAAAACCTGTTCAAATGGAATGGGTTTAAAAGAGAATGGGTAGAGAAAAATCTAAAAAGTAAATAGCAAGGAAAACAGAGAAATGTGGTCATAGCTAGAAGATAAAGTGGTATCAAAGTACAGTCATGTATCACCTAAGGACAGATGTAAGTTCTGAGAAATGTGTCTTTAGGTGATTTTGTTGTTTTATAAACACAGAATGTACTTACACAAACCTAGATGGTATAAGTCTACTATACACCTAGGCTGTACAGTACAGCTCCTATGCTACAAACCTGCACAGCATGTTACTGTAATGAATACTGTAGACAACTATAATACAATGGTAAGTATTCACTTATCTAAACATAGAAAAGGTACAATAACAATATGGTACAAAAGATAAAAAATGGTACACCTACATAGGACACTTACCATGAATGGAGCTTGCAGGACTGGAAGTTGTTCTGGGTGACTCAGTGAGTGAGTGCTCAGTGAATGTGAAGGCCTAGAACATCACCGTACACTAATGTTGACTTTATAAATAGTGCACACTTAGGCTACCCCAAACTTATTAAAATTTTTTTCTTTCTTCAATAATGAATTAATCTTAGCTTACTTTATTAAATTTTTAAGTTTTTTAACTTTTTGACTCTTTCGTAATAACATTTAGTCTAAAACACAAACACAATCACAACAGTATAAAAATATTCTTTATAAGCTTTGTTCTACTTAAAAAAAAATTTTTTTTTTACTTTTTAAACTTTTTTGTTAAAAACTAAGATACAAACACACACATTAGCTTAGACCTACACAGGGTCAGGTCACAGGAATATTTCATCTCCCTTATAATCTCATGGGAACCACTGTTGTTGACCCAAATGATGTTGTGTGATACATAACTATAGTTTTTTCTAAATGTGGAAAATAATGGCAGCTTTGTCTTCTCGAAGGAAATATAGCAGTGAAAAAAAAAGACGAAGTTTCATATATGTATCTATATGTGTATATGGGAATATGTTAATAAAATCTACTACACAGCTACCTAGTTCTAATAGAATTTACTGAAAAATTCATCTTCTGATGTGAAATGCTACATTTCTCATGTAATAAATCCTCATATATACTTGGGTCTACTGCTAGTTTTTCTATTCTGCGTCATTAATTTTATCTATCCATGTACCACAATGTTCTAATCATTTTAACTTTATTGTCTATTTAGCCTGATTCCTACACGGTATTACTCTTTTCAGGAATGTCTTAGCTTTTCTTGCTTATTTTCCCATGTAACGCTTACAAGTATCTTATCTAGTGCCAAAAAACTTTTCCTAAAATTTTGATTGTTAAATTTCTAGATACCCAAAAGAAGTGAAAGCAGTACCTGGAACAGATGTTTGCACATTCATGTTTATAGCAGCATTAGTCACAACAGCCAAAAGCTGGAAGCAACCCATATATAAACCACATATAACCAATATGTGGTGTGTGCAGTTGATCCTTGAACAATAGGGGTTTGAACTGTATGGGTCTGCTTATATGGAGATTTTGTTCTGCCTCTGCCACCCCTGAGACAACAAGACCAACCCCTCCTCTTCCTCTTCCACCTCAGCCTATTCAATATAAAGATAAGGAAGATGAAGACCTTGATGATGATCCCCACTTAATGAACAGTAAATGTATTTTTCTTCTTTATGATTTTCTTAATAACACTGTCTTTTCTCTAGCTTACTTTATTGTAAGAACATAGTATGTAATATATATAATATAAAATATGTGTTAATCAACTTGATGTTATTGGTAAGGCTTCTGATCGATAACAGGTTATTAGCAGTTAAGTTCCGGGGGAGTCAAAAGTTATACTCAGATTTATGACTGCATGGGGAGTCAGTACTCTGTGTTGTTGAAAGGTCAGCTACACATACACAATGGAATATTATTCAGCCATAAAAGAAAATTCTGACATAAGCTACAACTACAACATGGATAAACCATGAAGAAATTATGCCTAGTGAAACAAGCCAATAACCAAAGGACAATCATTATATGATTCCACTTATATATGAAGTAGTAGTCAAATTCATAGATAGAAAACACAATAGTGGTTGCCAGGGGCTTGTTGGGAGAAGTAAGGGGGAGTCACTATTTAATGGATATATAAATTCAGTTAGGTTCTGGCATACAGAGGAAGCAAAAAAAAAAAAAGAAGAAGAAGAAGAAAAAGAAAAGAAAGAAAAAAATTCAGTTAAGGAAGATGAAAAACTTCTGAAGATGAATGGATGGCGATGGCTACAAAATGTGAATGCATTTAATGCCACCAAACTGTACACTCAAAAAAAAAAAAGGTCAAAATGGCAAATGTCATGTTACGTTCACTTTACCACATCAAAAACATTTTTTGAGGTAAAACTTCGAAGAATTATTATAGTGGTTTTTTTTTTTTTTTGAGACAGGGTCTCACTCTGTTACAGTGCCATCATCATAGCTTCGGCAGCTTCAAACTTCTGGGCTTAAGCCAGGCTCCTTCGCCCCCCAAGTAGCTGGGACTACAGGCACATGCCACCATGCCTGGCCAATTTTCCTATTTTTTGTACAGATGTTTTCTCTCTTGCTTAGGCTGGTCTTGAACTCCTGGCCTCAGGCAATCCCCCCACCTCAGCCTCCCAAAGTGCTAAGATTATAGGCATCAACTACCACGCCTGGCCCAGTTGTTTTATATAATTTGAGCTTTTATTAGTAGGTGATTTTATGTTCATGGTGTTTGTATTTTCTTGTATTATATCCTTCTTGGTCTTTTCTATTTTTCATCTTGCATTCTCTTTCATCAAATATTAAAATTACTTTCCTGATATTTCTCTTGGCTTATATATTTGCACGAGCCACCACACCCAGCCAGTGTCTTCTTATTCAAAAACATTTTAAGCTTTTCTGTTTGCTCAAGTCTCAGTCATGTTCTGAAGCTTTCTTCATGTATACCATCAGCTCTTATAGTTTATTCCTAGATATTTCATCTTTTATAATAGAATTTTTTTCCACTTTATCTTCTTCCACTTTTATCTTTTTTTCCACTTTATCTTCATATATATATATGAAGTCTATTGATTTCCCATTTATTACACTAGTAGTAAATCACTTCACTGAATTCTAAGTGTTCTGACTGATTCCCTTGGGATTACAGTCTATATGTTATCATTTGCAAATAATAATCTTATTTACTTTTTGTTTTTATCTTTCTAATATCTCTTTTCTAATTATATTAGTATCTCAGTAACATTATTAAAAACAGTGGTAACTCATCCCATTTAGTATTATACATAGATGAATATATATGCATTATATTTTTATATACATACAATATGTATGTAAAAGGAAATATCAACCTGTTTCCTTTTTAGTTATTGACATAATTATAGTAACAGACTTCCTAGTATTGCAATCCCTTGGATTCCTGGGGGGGAGGAATCACAATTTATAATGGTACATAATGTTTATTAAAAAGTAAACAGTATATGTCATTTTAGATAATTGTTGATTCATTTGCAGTTGTACTAAATATAGAGAGATGGAGTATATCCTTTACCTAGTACCGCCCAATGATAACACCTTGTAATACTACAGTACAATATCATAACCAAGATATTGATATTGATACAATCCATTAATCTTATTTAGATTTCCCAAATTTCACATGTACTCATTTGTGCATGTGCGTTTAGTTCTATACAGTGTTATTACCTATGCAGTTCATGTACCTATCCATGACCACAGTCGAGATACAGAACAGTTCCATCACCATAAGGATGATTCTTGTTACCCTTTTATAATGCACAGCTCTTTTAATGTGCTACTGAAATTGTATGCTGGTATTTTATTTACCATTTTGTATCACTATACCTAAATATGTAGATAAGAAAATTTTAAGTCAATATTCTTTAACTCAGAAAAGTATAATTGAAGTCACAGATTTCCATCCTCATTTAGCTGTTTTTAACACAAGAATGAATGCCTTAAAAAGACAAGCACAGAGCTATCACAACATTTTGTAAAGTTATGTGAATACAGACCAGGCATGGTGGCTCATGCCTGTAATCCTAGTACTTTGAGAGGCAGAAAGATCGCTTGAGGCAAGGAGTTCAAGATCCGCTTGAGCAACATCCTGAAACTCCATCTCTTAAAAAAAAAAAGTTTAGCCAGGCATGGTGGTGTGCACCTATAGTCCCAGCTACTCGTGAGGCTGAAGCAGGAGGATTGCTTGAGCCCAGGAGTTTGAGGTTGCACTGAGCTATGATGACACCACTGCACTTCAGCCTGGGTGACAGAGCAAGACCCTGTCACAAAAAAAAAAGGGTATGTGAATATTTACAAATCTGTTTCCATAAAATTTAAAGCATATCTAGTCGATATTTCACCAAATTTGCTAATTAGCTTGAGATATGTTTAAGTTCTTTTTGTATATTACATCTAAAAGTAAACTAAAATGAGCCCTACCCATAGTCGGCACAATCTGAATTTTACTGAAGCAAGTTTTTTAGTTTCCTTTTTTTGTTTTTTCTTTGTAGGCTTTTAGGATTAATATCATGCTCACTTTCCTTCCTTTCTTATTCTCTGAAAATGTTTAAATAACTTTGCAATTCTATGTATTCTATAAGTTTTGTATAATTAAAGTCATTTAGACCAGGTTTTCTGGGTAATAGTAGAAGCTTTTTGAAAGACTTCTTCATTACATTTATGATGACTGGTCAGTTAAATTTTCCTAGGAATACTGTACTCAGATTTATTAAATTATCTTTTCTTTTGAAAAAATCTGTTTCAGCCACACTTTCAAATTTATTTGCACATAATTAAACACAAATTTCTCGTAAGTCTCTTTTCACTTCTGTATCTGGAGTTATTTGTCTTTTAGCACTTCTCATTTTATTAATTTCCCCTTGTTTTTCTTAATTTCCAGATTAGATTTTCTAAATAAAATTATATGTTCAATTCCCCACAAAAGAACCAATATTTGGATAGTTATTACCTTTGTTTTCTAATTCATTCTTGCTTTCATCATTTCAAACAGTCTTCTTTTTCTTAGGATCATTTACTTCTCTTTTCTTAGGAGTATTTGTTCTCTTATCAAGCTGAATGATTTACTTAATACATTTTCATTCTTTCCCCTTTTATTAATACTTAAAGGTAACCTGCCTTTTAATATAGCATTTACCTGAAATGCTGGTTTACCTTAAAACCAAAATTTGTTATTTTCCAGAAATTCTGGGGTTTTGGGAATTTCCAGATAGTAGGGTCTTTTTGATGTTTTATTAATTTTTACTTTTAGTGCATCATGGTAAGAGAATATTCGTTTTTACATCTAGTAGCAGCTTACTGTATGTTCAATTTTTGTGAGTATACCTCTCTTATCGACTGATATGTGTGTCCCTCCCCCTAACAAATTCATATACTGAAGTCCTAAACTCCAACGTGTATTAAGAGATAGAGCCTTTAAGAAGGTAGTTAAGGTTAAACAAGATCCCAAGGGTGGAGCTCTAATCCCACAGAACTGACATCCTTATAAAAGGAGGAAGAGAGACCTGAGATATCTACCAATCCCCCCATGTCCCATATGGCATAAACACAGCAAGGACATAGTTCCTACAAACCAGGAAGAAGAGGCCTCATCAGAAATCAATCCTGACAGCACCCTGATCTTGGACTTCCAGCCTCTATAACTGTGAGAAAATAAATTTTTGTTGTTTAAGCCACCCAATCTGTGGCATTTTGTTATGGCAACCCTAACAGACTAATACCACACCATAATTCATTCATTCATTCACTATTTATTTATTTATTTATGCGTGCGACAGGGACCCAGCTAAGTGCAGCGGTGTCATCATAGCTCACTGCAACCTCAAACTCCTGGGCCCAAGTGATCTTTCTGCCCCAGCCTCCCAAGTAGCTGGGACTGCAGGCACGTACATCCACGCCTGGCTAACTTTTCTATTTTTTGTAGAGACAGGGTCTCTCTCTTGCTCAGGCTGTCTTGAACTCCTGACCTTAAACGATCCTCCCTCCTTAGCCTCCCAGAGTGCTAGAATTACAGGCATGAGCCATCTCGTCTGGCTACTATCATCTATTGATTGCATTTTAACCTTTCACAGCCTAAAAAAATTTTTTGCTACGTGTAATGTTCTTATTTTTTTCATATAAAAACCTGGAAGGTGCATGTTTTTATTTCAGGGAAATACAAAAGCGTAAGTTATAATACCCTTACCCTTAAATATTTACTAACTCCCCACTATTAGCAGTGATTAAATGAGCATGCTCTTATTCCTTCTGTTCCTACCTCATTATCCAATTACATAATTATGTAAGTTTTTTTTTTTACTATATTGTATGTGCATCAGTTTCAAGACCTTCAAATGACCCTGTATAATCCTTACCATAATAAATGAAGAAATCAATATATATTGCAACTACTTCTTCATTTTCCTCTCTCTTTTCCAATTTTGGCTAATTTACAAAACCAATAGCTGTCTCTTTGTTTTAGACTTTCCATTCTTTTGGTTGGCTAACAAAAAAGACTGAAGGTTGTCTTCTTAAGTTTCTTAAAGAAATGAGAAAAATAATTCTCTAAATTCAAATATTGAAAAACATCTGTCAATATCCTTTTGGCATAGGATGAACTGTCTTATTTGAGGACATTATGGACACTACTCCATTGGTACTTGGTTCTTAATTTTGATGTTGAGAACATTCTGAATTTTATCCCCCAGAGGTGACTTGATCCTTTGGCTCAAAAAATTCTTAGCTTTACTGATGAAGTCTAAAAAAGCAACTATTGTTTCCATGACAAACATCCTCTATCAACGCTATATGACACCTGGTGTATGGTCTTTCAATTTACATATTTAAATTTCCTGGCTGGGCCCAGTGGCTCATGCCTATAATCCTAGCACTTTGAGAGGTCCAGGTGGAGAATCGCTTAATGCTAGGAGTTCAAAACCAGTCTGGGCAATATAGCAAGATCCCATCTCTACAAAAATTTTTTTTAAAAATTACCTGGGCGTAGTGAAACACCCAGCACTCAGGAGGCTGTGGTGGGAGGATTGCTTGTACCCAGGAGTTCAAGGTTGCAGTGAGCTATGATCGATGGCACCACTGCACTCCAACCTGGGTGAAATAGTGTGATCCTGCTTCTAAAAAATAAATCAATTTCCCATTATTTCTAAAAATATCCTTAAATTAAGTCTTTAAAAGTTGATCTACGCCAAAATTTCTGCCTTCCTCTTTGAAGACATCATGTGTGTTTCTTCCCCTTTCTTCCATATATATCACGCCTACCCCCATCCTTTTAAGTTTGTTCATTGCCATTTTGTTCCTCCCCTCCACCCCCAATGTTTTTATACATGCTGCTTCTAATTTCACTTTTATCTGTTTTCTTCCACTTGTATACTAGGATGTTACATTTCTTGTTTCATTGCCTTCAGATATCTCATTATCTGTTTCCTATACTCTTGTATTGTTGCTTCATCTTTTGTTTTATAAAGGTGATTGTTTTAAGTTTTCATAATCACTAGCAAAATATTTGGAAATAATATCCATGCTATATCTACAATACCTTCTGCCAAAGCAGAAGTTCTGTTATAAATTAACAGGTATTTTCTCTGAGTACCTTGAAAATATAATTTTTATTTCCTAACTTTTCTTCGGTTGATGTTGAGAAGCCTGATATTAAAGTATCATTCCTTTGTCTCATTCTCACTTGCTGCTTTGAAATTTTTTTGTCTTTGATATGTACAGATTTGCTAAGATGTCTCAGTATAGATATAGTTTTATCAATCCTTCTCAGAGTTTGTTCTTCCTGAATCATCAATTCTAGAAAATTGTCCTTTCAAATTTTACATCTCCTACATTCTCCCTATTCTTCAGGACTCCAGTTAGAACATATTAGACTACTCTTACTAACCTGTGTCTTCTCATTCTTTCTACCATACTGGGCATCTCTGGCTCTGCTACATGTGAGGCAATTTTGTCTATGCTATTTTACAGCTAAGAATTCTCTTCACAGCTATGTCTAAGTTAGATTAATGGACTATTATTCATTAAGGTTTAAAATTTCAATGAATGCATTCTGCATAAAGAAAATATATTTCACTGGCTTCTTTTGTATCTTTTTTTGAGACAGGGTCTCACTTTGTCATCCAGGCTAGAGTACAATGGCCTCATCAAAGTTCATGGCAACCTTAAACTCCTGGGCTCAGGTGATCCTCCTGCCTCAGCCTCCTAAGTATCTGGGACCACACGTGTGGGCTGCAGGCTAATTTTTCTATTTTTCTGTAGAGACAAGTCTCACTCTTACTCACTGGCTTCTTCTGAAAATCTGCCCAGTCATTTTTTAAATAGGCTTATTCTTACCCTTGCTTTTATTCCTTCAAGTCTTTAGCATTTCAAATACAATCATTTTACATTTATCCAAAATTTCTATTATTTGAAGTTCTTGAAGAGTTTAATGATGGTGCTAGTTGCATCTGCTGACTGTTACTGCTCAGGATGGATACTTTTCTTGTTTGTTTTTTAATATTTAATTCTACATTCATCTGAAGAATCCTAGTTCCAATTTCCCACCATGAGTGGGCTTAAAATGAAATGTAGATAGGCTGGGCACAGTGGCTCACACCTGTAATCCTAGCACCCTGGGAGGCCAAGGCGGGAGAACTGCTTGAGGCTTGAGCTCAGAAGTTCAAGACCAGCCTGAGCAAGAGTAAAACCCTCCCACCAAAAAGAAAGAAAGAAAAAAACTCCAGCAGGGTGTTGTGGACTGCACCTCTAGTCCCAGCTACCCAGGAGGCTGAGGCAGAAGGATCGCTTAGAGCCCAAGAGTTGGAGGTTGCAGTGAGCTACAATCATGCCACTGCACTCTACCCGGGGCAGCAGAGTGAGACTCTGTTTCAACAAAAAGAAACAAGACAACTGGACACCACTCCTCACAATCCCTATCCCTTTTTAAAAAAATTATAAAAAATAAAAGTAGGTATATTTTTAATTCATCTCTGGGATGGGGAATTTTTCTGCCAGGAAGGTATCCAAAGTACATAAAAAGAAAAGACTGAGATGTAGCCTTAAAACAATAACAAGAAAAATACAATATCTCAACATAAACATGAACAAAGATTTGAACAGACAACTTCCATCAGAAATTAAAATAGAAGAACAAGAAAAAATATTCAACTCACTAGTAGAGAAAGAAAGTTCAAAAACAGGGTTTTCAGAGTTTGCCATTATTATGAGTGACTGCCAAGAAGCACAGGAGAACAAAGACAATGACAAATGAGACCTCCACAAATATACTCTGAGAATTTAATTACAGTAAAAATCACAAAAAGGGAGACATAAAAAATAAAAGTTACAAAAATATTTTTAAATATCTCCATTTAAAAGATTATGAATTCACACTTGAAAGCATATATTTACTAACAGGTTTGGCTTCAGTCTCAGGAAAGTCAACTGAATGCTTGCTTCCGTGTCATTTCTGGTATCACAAAACTTGTGAGTAATCAACTTGATACAATAGATTACTACCAATTATTATCAGTTTAGCATTGTCAGGAATATAAACAAGACATGTCATTTGAGTTTATGATAATTATTTCAGTATATGGTAATTATTTTAATATTCGCTTTGAAATAAAGGTAAGCATTTTATTTGAAAGACGGAGCAAAGACTTTCCTCTTGAGTCTGTGATGAAATTTAATAAATAAGCTGAGGTTTCTATATTATTGCAAAAGTGAAACGCTGAAATAGTCATGATTATAAAAGCTGTTAATTTCATGTCCTAAAATAATATCAAATAAATAAGGAAACGGTCTGACAATACAAATATCAAAAGTACATTATCTAGATCAGTGTGAACATTATCTTATGTTTAAGCAAATAAACGCTGATAGATTTATCATAAGACAGAACAATAAAAACTGCATTTATATCATTGATTCTAACCTTCACAGAATTTTAGTGCATTAACCTAAATCATATTATACATATTAGCCTTTAAGTGAAATATTTCATTTTCTTTAATCTTTGAGTCTTTCAAGAAAAATTCCTAAAAAAAAAACCAACTAAAAAAAATTCCTGGCCGGGCGCGGTGGCTCACGCCTGTAATCCTAGCTCTCTGGGAGGCCGAGGCGGGCGGATTGTTTGAGCTCAGGAGTTCCAGATCAGCCTGAGCAAGAGCGAGACCTCGTTTCTACTAAAAACAGAAAGAAATTAATTGGACAACTAAAAATATATAGAAAAAACTAGCCAGGCATGGTGGCGTGTGCCTGTAGTCCCAGCTACTCGGGAGGCTGAGGCAGGAGGATCGCTTGAGCCCAGGAGTTTGAGGTTGCTGTGAGCTAAGATGACGCCACGGCACTCTAGCCCGGGCAACACAGTGAGACTCTGTCTCAAAAAAAAAAAAA
>CAUYSK010006894.1:0-22997 GCA_963575035.1 Avahi laniger | reverse complement strand
ACAGAGGTTGTACTAGTTTGCAGTCCCACCAGCAGTGTATGAGTGTTCCTATCTCTCTGCATCCATGCCAACATTTATTGTTTTGGGACTTTTTGATAAAGGCCGTTCTCACTGGAGATAAGTGATATCTCATTGTGGTTTTGATTTACATTTCCCTGATGATTAGAGATGTTGAGCATTCTTTCGTATGTTTGTTGTGCATTAGTCTATCTTCTTTTGAAAAGTTTCTGTTCATGTCCTTTGCCCACTTTTTAATAGGGTTGTTTGATTTTTTGTTGCTGATTTTCCTGAGTTCTATATAGATTCTAGTTATCAGCCCTTTGTCAGATGTGTAGCATGCAGAGGAGAACCGGAAGGAGAAAGACCCCCAATATTAGCATTTCTTCTGTGAGACATTGCACCTCTTCTTTCAGTTCTTACTCTAAAAAAGCCAATCATTCTCTATTTTTTTATTTTGTAGAAATCTTTTTATAATTTTGCTTTTTCATTGGAAAAATAAAGCTAGAATTCAAATATTATAAAACTTATTTTATTTTCTTAGTGTACATATTCTGGTACATGTTCTATTCTGTCTTTGATATTTCAGGTAGCTCTTTCTTTCTTTTTATTCAATGTGTTCTTCACAAGCCATTTTTATTTATATTTTGATACTTTAATTGACATACAATATACATACTTTACAAATTATAGATCTTAAGAGTTATATAAAAGTTGCCGTTTGACTAGTGTTGACAAATGCATATATTCATGAAACTAATCCCCATTAAGATATAAAACATTTCTGTCTTCACAGAAATTTCCCAATTATCCCTTCATAGTCAATCCCCAATTTCTTTCCAGAGGCAACCACTAGTTTGATTTATTACACAGCAGATTAATTTATTCTTGAATTTCATAAAAATGAAATCACACAACATATTCTCTTGTGAGTCTGATTTTTATCATTCAGCATAATTTTCTTAATTCATCCTTGTTGCATGCATTAGTAGTTCATTCATTTTTATCAATGACTTGTGTTTTACTATATAGATACTCAACAATTGATTCGTCTATTTTGTTACTGATGGACATCTGAGTTGTTTACAGTTTGGAGATATTATTTAAAAACTGCTATGATCTGGTTATTTTTATTATTATTCATTAAACGAAGGCATTTTCTATTGCTTGATAGTTAAGAAAATAACATTGAATAAAGTATTTGTCACAGGAGCTTAAAAAAGAACAGGAAGGCTGCTTATAACCCACAAATTATCTCCTCTGTTTTTTCAGGCCAGTAGCCTGCTTCTTACAAAGATGATGTGCCTGCAGCTTTCCTCATTCTTCTCTGGCTTTCTCGACACTCCGTGACATTTAAAAGTGCTCAGGTACCTTCCAGCATCCATACCCCTCGCACCAAGCTTGTTATTTTAAACTAGAGTCATTGGTTTGCCCCTCAAATTATGACTTCCTTGGGAAATTTGTGCTTCATCTGCTCTATGGGAGAGAAGAGTAAACATAATTAACTTTGAGTGCTTACTATGTGGCAGCTCCTATTCCAAGCAGTCTGCATGGAAGGACTCAATTAATTTTCACAGCAACCACGAGGTACCCAACAATTATACTCAGTTTACATATAAGGAAACTGAGGCACAGAGTGATGAATAAATTGTCTAAAGTCACCCAGCTGAGTGGTAAAACAGGAATTTGAACCAAACGTACTAGCCCTCTTGATAATGCACTGCCACTTGCAGAGGTTTGTATTACAATTTGCATAATGTTTGGAATCCTTTCTTTATTGACTATATTTATGAAATATGGATATGTCCCTTTTTTCTCTAAAGATAGAGTTTTATTTCCTATTTTTTCCATTCTTTTGTGTTATACAATGTCAAGAAAAAGGGGAGAGGCATTGTTAACACAAAGTCTTCCGAATTTATTTTAAATGGTACCTTGAGTTCAATAGAAGTGTTTTTTCAATCACTAAAAATGGGCAGTCATTTTGCTAACCCTCTAATAATTGAGGCCCGTGTATTCTGTGTATAGATACTGGTAAATTAAAGCCTCTGGCAGAAAGGGAAGTAATATGGCTGCTGTTTGTGTGTGTGTGTGTGTGTGTGTGTGTGTGTGTGTACGAGTGTGTGTGTGCGCGCTTATACTTATTTCTAAGCCAGCAGGGGCCACAATGTAACAAAAATTCAGAAAAGTCAATCCATCAAATCTAGTTTATATCCCTCCTGGTTTTATATTTTCTCCAAACCTGGTGGACGTCTAGCTGCAGTCATTGAGGACTGCGAGCATAGGGTGTGGAGAGAGGGATTTGAACTCTCTCACTGAAGAATGAACTAATGAGGGTTCCAACACATCAGCAAAAATGGGTGAGAACAGGAAGAGCATCTTAGAATGGAAATAACCCACAGGCCAGACTTAAGATTCTGGATTCTGCTCTTACAGTGTAGACGTTGAGATATCTCTGCTCTCTATACAACATGAGATTGATAGCATTTGTCCTACCTAGTTTACAGAAATCAAGAAGGTTAAATATGACATCAGATATGAGAAATCTTTAGCAAAAACAAAAGTTGTCATCATTTTTTAAAGTTACTTTTTAGTTTATAAAGCATTTTAAAATACATTGCCTTATTATGGCTCCACAAAACGCCCTACGAATTAGGGAGAAGTAAGTAAAGGAATCCCTGATTTATGTGGCACCACCAAGATAAAAATGTCACATATGAATAATTAACTGATTCTTACTTATTTACATGAAGTGGCCTGCCCTGTGAAGGGAAAACTTCTAATACATATCGGAGTCGAGACTGTGTCAGCGTTCCACACGTTATGTGAGTAACTCTCACAACTATGTGATGAGGCAGCCACTGTCGACCCCATTTTATTGCTGAAGAGATTGCAGTCAGTTACAAACACATCGAAGCAGTAAGTCATACAGCCAGGACATGAACTTAGTTTTCTGTAACGACAAAGTTAGCCGTGTTTCCAGTATATCTTGATTTATGATTTATTTTTTCCTTGTAATAATAGAATTTCAGCTTATTCAGGTCCTCTAATTTTCTTCAGATACCAGAGAATTTATCTTTTTCTTCTAAGTTCATCATTGAACATCATTTTTAGTGTTCCTTTGTCATTGAAATGTTTCCAAAGAAAATGAACGAAGCAAAACTTCATTCTTATTATTTTTGACATATAAAAGTCAGAATCAAAAGAATTCACTAATAGGACAAATCATCTTTCCCCAAATTTTAATATAGTCCCCATAGTGGTTTACTTGATAGGTGTGTTATTTCTTTAAATGTTTGGCAAGCTCATCTCTGACAAGGCAGGAAATGCCTCATGCTTCTCTGTATCATAACGGAGGGATCTTTTTTCCCCAAGCGTAACATGTACTGATGCCGAAACACCTCTAACATGATAAATACAATTTCCTTGATAGGGGGTTAAATTATCATGTTCCTCAGAAAAACAAATGGTTGTTTTCACAAAGTATGCTTATTTAGTAAGTGACATAGGAAAGGCCACCACACAGGATGAAGTTCTCATGAGCAGATAATAACTGGCATTGAGTGTCTCAGAGTCCCTCTGTTTCGTGGATGCATGGCTCATCTCCTACTGAATCATAGGTGACAGAGTGGAGGAGAACCTCAAAAAAGTCAGGCTGAAAACTAACTTTGCTACAATTTTTCAAAATGCAAGAAGGACCCAAGAGGTGACAGCAACTTCTGTTTAGGGAGATGGGATTTCTCAAAAAGGTGGGAGATCATTTAGCTTTAAAGAGTTGGACAGAGGACCACATGAAGGCAGAGGAGGCCTGGGGACAGGAGGGGGACACAAGTTACTAACTCGCTCTTTCTGGGATGAACTTAGGGAGAAGACCATGGCACAGCTAACTCAAACTTTGTAAATGAAGATTTTAGTAAATTTTGTAATAGAGAAGGCATATTGCAAGCACTTACTGATGCTTAAGATGGAAATTTTTGCAAAGCTTTTCTAAAGAAGTTCATAAAAAAAGATGCTGATTGTTTGCAAACTAAAACAGAGCTATAACACCACTCAAAGCATTACATTTTTTTACCTTCCATTCAAGTCTTGACCAAAGCATGAAGAATAATTCTCTTCTTAATAGTCTTTTTGTTTACTAGATAAAGTACGACACAATGCTGCAATTTTCAAAATTGCAGCTGTTCAAGAAGTCATTAGCATTCAACTAAAAATGTCCTCTTTGCCAAATATATATATTTGTAGATTCAAAAAATATAGTACAAGCTAACCCAAATACATGGCAAAAATTTAATTGTATATTTGTATATTGTTGTACGTACTATCTTCTAATTACTTATTTCAGAGATTTCAGTTATATAGCTTTCATATTTTTATACACTAAGAAGCATCCCTATGTAACACAGGTTAACCATCCATTACTGGACACAGCAACTGTCAGCTAAGGTGTTTTAAATCCATGCATCATAACCAGTTCATAAAGAGCAACAGTTTTCAAAATTGTGGGATAATGAAACTCGGCGATTTTCCTATGAATGGGATGGGGACATTTGTCAGAATATATCCCTGATGTGCATGAGCTAACAATTCCAAGATCAATAGAATGTTTGTCATTAAAATACACAAAGTAGTGGCAGGGTACAACAGCAGAATTATCCCAAAGTTTATTATCATAGGCCTGAACTCTAGTCTGCTTATAACACTTACTAACCCTGTGCCTTAGAGAAAGTCACTATCTTTCCTGCGCTTTAGTTTCTATGCCCAGAAAAGCAAATTTTTTCTATTCCTGGTCGGTCACAGACATTTTACATGATTCAACTAAATCAATAAGTAAATTTACCCTGCATATTATTATAGTATTAGAAATATGTTCAAGTTGAGAAAGGATATTCTTTATTTGCCAAACTATCTAGTATTCTTCATGAATTCCATGATACTGTACTCTCTTCTACATTATTATGAGGCAGATACTTATTGACAAAGAATCACACTTCTGTGCTTAGAGCCTTGCACCTGCAAACACAATGAATAGAACCACACTGCTTGCAGGTGCAAAGAACCAAAGGCCATTGGATGCAGGATGTGCTTGGGGATGCCATGGACATTAATCAACTTATTTATCTGAAGAAAGCAATACAAAACATAGACATCTAAGGTACACTCTGGGGAAAATAAAACAACCGTCACCATTTACACGCAGTGGTATAGTCAGTATGCAGAATGTTTCTGATTGAGCAGATGCTTCTGCTATGTAGAAACACAGGGAAAATGCATAGCAATAGATCTTAGGATTTCTTTCTTTTAAACATATTTAGTGGGAAATTGAACTAGTGACAGTGAGGTGAGATCACCACCTTAATAGCTATCAGAAAAAGCAACCGATATAAGAGCTTAAAGAGAAAATTCTTATCAAAGTATTATCAATTCCCTGAAAGATTAAAACTAAAAACAAAAACCAAAAATGATAATCAAAATAATAACTAACATTTACTGAGCTCTTTCGCAGTGGCAAAGTAACAAAGGCTTCGTATATATTATCTCTTCTGCTCATGACCACATCTCTATGAGGTTGAAATGATTATTACTCTGTTTCACAAATGAAGATGTTTTTCTCAATCCTAGGGAGTTTTGTTCAGGTCAAACAATGAATAAACAAACAACAGAGGCAGGATTTTACCCTAATTCATCTGAATCATAGGTTGATGATTTGAATACTATATTCTATCTATCATTCATATTCTGAAATAATAATTTCTCTAGTTAATCTCAATGTGATCACAAATTGATACAGAATGTTGACATTTTCCATAAAATTATGGAAATGGGAGCACATGTTTCAATCTTGGTTGCTTAAACGACTCACGAGTTGAATATAAGTGTAGTAGAATAGCATATTTAGGTACTGAGAATATAAGAGAAAACAAATTCCAGAGTTTGCCAGATGACTGAATGCTTTCTTGAGAAATGCATAAATAAATAAAAACCTGATACTGGAAAAGCTGGAAAGTAAGGCCAGAGTTTTTGAGCACTAGAAGTATTCAGTAAGGTCCTAGAGAATGGGCAAACCAGAAAGAGCAGTGTGGATTCCTTCTGGAAATGGGAAGAGAGCGGAGAGCAGCAGACATGAACACCTGAAGCCAGACAGATGAAAGTCTCTGCCCACGCATGCTGAGTGCTTGTTTAATGTCTCCCGGCACATGCAATTGGGCTGGGAATGGAAAGTTAAATGAGGCAAATGACCCCGAGCATTTCTAGCTTTCACAAATCATCAGAAAGCAGAGACAAACATGAGCCAATTGATAATTCTCCGAAGCACACACATTTGGCTACGGTGTTGGTGGGTGCTTCAGTTCCCAGACCATCCACTTCATTTGTCCGAGTGAAAATGGAAACCTGGATCCTACAGATCTAGAATCTGCCTGTTTCCTGATCTTCAAAGAGACCATTATTAACCTTTTGTTAACTGCATATAAGCCAACATTTTAATAAAGCACATAGATTTGTTACATAGAAATGTCAGGTTTCTATCACTTGGCTACAGTATAACGTTCATATAGCTGCACAGATAATAGGCACACACCTATGATGCCATTTAAGTACTGAGTATAGTGCCCTTTATTTACTCAGTTTTATAATTGATTGTTCTATTAATATATTTCAAAGTCATCCAGTTCAACATTGGTGACTTCAGAGTGCAAAAAAGAAAAAAAGCATATTTAGTCACATCAAAAATAATTTGTTTTTCTATCTGTTTTTACTTCTCATCAGACAAAAATTTATGTTTCATTCCTCTGATGTTTTTAACTCTATACACATTCTGCCCTTAAAAACAAACTCCTTCTGTGTAAGTAAAAAAAAAAAAAAATAATGCAAACTTCCAAAATTCAATCTTGCAATCAAAACATCATAATTCTGTGTCAATTACCATGAGTTTTCTTTTTTGGGGGGTGGGCGTTGATTTGCTTTTGTTTTGTTTTTTGCTTTTTCATTGTGACTACAGATCATTTGCAGCAAAACTCCTTGCATGACATATCTGGAGGCAGTTTGTTCATTGCCTGCTAACCTGTACATGTATTGCACGGAGGTTTAGAGTAGTATGGGAAAGAATATGTCCTTTTTTCTATGATATGTCTTTATTGTACAATGGTGATGATTAGTATTATGATAACTACAATTTATTGAGTGTCTCCTACGGACTGGATCCTTAACACAAACTTTTACTCCTCATTGGAATCCAATGCCTATGATGAGGACCATTATCTTCGTTTTACAAATGAAGAAAGAGATAACACAGCCATTAAAAGTTTCTAATGCTGAGACATTGCAGGGCCGAGCCAAGATTCGAACCCAAACGTGAGGGACTCCGCACCCCTACATTTTGTACTATTTCATGCAGTGTAGTGCAGCTGTGGAATTTCAGAACTTGGGTTTCACAGATCTCTTTGAATGTGATACATGATACAATGGAAAAGAAACAATAAATACAATGATTTCGTAAACGTAATACAATTGAATCTCATGGTAATATTCAAACACTACTCTCTAGGATTAGCAATAACAGCATTTTTTTATTTCTTAAGAAGAGTTCCGATAGTTGCAGACAAAGAACAAAATGGTCAGTCTGCCTGCTTAGACAAATAACACATATTAATAAATTATTATTTCTTTGATATCATTTGTATTACTTGAGTTTATTTTGTTTGTCACATATGTTCTCAGAGTGCAACATTATTTGAGTGCAAAATAAAGACAGGCTGGTATAGCTCATTCATTAATTTTCACAGCAGTTGGTTCTCTGCTGGCATTTAAAATTAACTTTAAGGAAAAGTTCAAAAACATTTAGCTCTATTTCAAATCACATATAGCACTATGATTTTCTAGAAATGCTGAAGACTGATTAAATTGTATTAGTGCAAGATAATCACCTAGCATAAAAGAGAAATATTAAATATTATATATCCTAGCTGATTTCAAAGCCCTTGCCTTGTAGTATTTAAATGTTATATGATATCAAAAGATGAAAACAATTAATACCTTATGATACCAAAAAATCAGAACAGAAATGATGAATAAATGTTTCCTAGGATAATTCCTTGAACTGGTTTTGCCAATAAAAAGCATACATTACAAATGTATTTAGAAAGAAGCTTTGAAAAATTTAAATGCTGTGTTGAAATTACCATTTTTAAAAAATAAGAAAAAGAAAGTGAGAATATTTTTGCTCCATGACCAGGTCAGAAGAGCATAGTGGATAAAGGCATTGCTAAGAAAGTAAACTTGTAGTGAAAATACCTTATTCATGAACAAGCCTATAAAGCCTCTTTAATTTTTTTTTTTTTTTTTAGATTTTCTATTAGAATAACTGTGAGTCCTTTTACCTTGTGGGATAAATCAAAATTTAGATCTTTTTCTTCTGGCCAATTCAAATTCATGGACAACACAGAACTTGATTTATTTGACAGAACATGTAGATACCAAAAGAACCTGAAGTCAATTATTGCTTCCAAGTCGACAGACACTTTTAAAATAATGTTATTTCGCTGACATATTCCATCAGATTCACCTTTCAAGTCCCAGCTAATGAAAATGCTTGTAACTCTCACACTGATGACAAATTGTTGATAATTCTCCACAAAATCTTTATGCCACCTCTATACCGTTTGCAACTTTTCTATCCAATGCTGAATTTCAACTTTATATTCTATATTTTAAAAGTTGGACTCCACTAAGTTTCGCTAGATATGGAGGTGTTATAGATAAGGGAGACAGGAATCAAAATTTAGTATGATTCCGTGTAAGCACTGAGTGTCAATAAACATTTATATTAAGAACCATAGAATGTGTTTCAGTAGTTCTTGGACTCAAATGCTCACAGTTAGATAAAATATTGTTGGTTTTAAAATACAACCACAAGTTGTATATTCAAAGTCTATCTACAAAGGTCCAGGGAAGTGAAGAGTGGAGACAGTTATCTGGATAATTCAAAGCCACGTTTCTGATACAATATAAAGGTTTGTAACGGCTTCCAAATAAGTTAAATATATTTATTATGCTAACCATTTTCAGAAGTCTAATTACCAATTCGTTGGCAGAAGTTGCTTCTTAAAAGCCTTCAATCAAATTCTAGGGTTGGGCCAGGCTCAGTGGCTCACGCCTGTAATCCTAGCACTCTGGGAGGCTGAGGCAGGTGGATGGCTCGAGGTCAGGAGTTTGAGACCAGCCTGAGCAAGAACGAGACTCTGTCTCTAAAAAAAAATAGAAAGAAATGATCTGGACGACTAAAAATATATATATAAAAATTAGCCAGGCATGGTAGTGCATGCCTGTAGTCCCAGCTACTTGGGAGGCTGAGGCAGAAGGATCGCTTGAGCCCAGGAGTTTGAGGTTGCTGTGAGTCGGGCTGACACCACGACACTCTAGCCCGGGCAACAGAGGAAGACTCTGTCTCAAAAAAAAAAAAAAAAAAATTCTAGGGTTGATTTCTGAGCCCTGAGCACTGCAGGGGAACTGAGGACATGTAGCGCAGTGACCACTGCAACAATGCTCATCCATCTATACCCCAAGGAGGGTCGGTCACGGGAGTTTGACTCTTGAATTCCATGGTGAAGGCCTGTGGAATCTATGGCTTCAGATTCCCTGTGCACCTGCCTGAAGGATGATCTTGGCCCTTATTTTCTCTGTTTATATTTGGTGAATCATACAAATGATTACTATTGTTTATTTTTGATCATTTTGGCTAGGTTTTTAAATCGTAGACCAAGCAAAGCAGATTACCTTTTATATTGCAGGTGGGCCTCATTCAATCAGTTGAAGGCCATAAGAGAAAAGCCTGAGGTTCCCCAGTACAGAAGAAATTCTACCTTGGGATAACCTTCAGACCTGAGTCGCAATACTAATTCTCCTGGGTCTCCACCCTGCCAGCCTGCTTTGTAGATTTTAGACTTTCCAATTCCCACAATCACGTGAGCCAATTCCTTAAAAATCATGCTCTCTCTCACTCTTTCTGCATACATCTCTCTCTCTTTGCATACATCTCTACCTATATACAAAGAGAGAGAGAGAGAGAGATCAAGAGGGAGGTAAAAGTCGGTAGATGGATAATGAATTAAATAGGTAGATATAGTTATAAATAGATAACAGATTAGATAGAAACAAGTATATACATACATAAATTACAGATATAGATCCAAAAGTAGAGATTAGATATAAAAATATAGAGATAAATAGACATTTTTTTTCTCTGAAGAACACCAACTGATACACAAATATTCCACCTCTAAACTGGCCTCGCCTACGCACTTCACATTCTATTAGGCATCCCTGCCGCGTTGCCGGGTTCTGATTCCATGTAGCTATCAGATCCTTTAAGCTTTCAATTTATTCTATCGTCCTCGAGCAACTCAATATCCAGAGGATCCTCTGACTGCACAGGTCAAGTATGCCTTATCCAAAATGCTTGGGACCAGAATAATTTAGGATTTTGGATTTTTCCGGATTTTGGAATATTTTCATATACAAAATGAGATATATTGGGGATGGGGCCCAAGTCTAAACGCAAAATTCATTTATGTTTCATACACACCTTATTCACGTATTCTGAAGGTAATTTTATATAATATTTTTAATAATTTTGTACACGAAATGAAGTTTTGACTGTATTGTGATCGCAATCTCTCACATGAGGTCAGGTGTCGAATTTTCTGTGTGACATCTTGCCCACACTCAAAAATTTTGGATTTTGAAGCATTTCTGATTTCGGATATTTGGGTTAGGGAAGCTTAACCTGTACTGAGTCCTCACTTTCTAGGCCAATCTGCATGCTTTAGCCACAGTGGTCAAAAAAGTAGCTATCCTACAGCTCCGTCCACTGGCCAGAAGGAGATTTGCTGCTACTGTGCCCTCGCTCCTTCAAGCCCAAAGCCCCCTACAAAGATCATTTCAAGATTGTAGCCAAAGAAACCTAAATGCAGCTAGGATAGTACTAGAACTCACAAGCAAGTATGTACCTTAAAGCCAATGACCTTGGCAACATTTCTTTGGAAGCTACACTATTGCACATGTTAACTAGTTAGATTTATATAAACGTAGTGGCATAGTGGTATAAATAGTACTAAGCACATAAATATGCACAACTTGGATTTTTTTTTTTTTTTGAGACAGGCTCTCATTCCATCACCCAGGCTAGAGTACCCTGGCACAATCATAGCTCACTACAGCCTTGAATTTCTTGGGTTCAAGGGATCCTCTTGCCTCAACCTCCTAAGTAGCTAGGACTACAGGTGTGCAGCACCACATCCAGGTAATTTTTTTTTTTTTTTGGCTAATTAAAAAATATATATTTCTGGGGATGGGATCTTGCTATGTTGCCCAGGCTGGTCTCAAATTCCTGGCCTCAGCCTCCTTAGTCACTAGGATTATAGGCATGAGCCACCACATCCAGCAGCTGATTTTTTTTTTAAATAAATTAAATTTGAAAGTGTTATAGAGGTTAGCTTTATAAATGCTACGGACTAAAACATTATCTTTGGTTTACAATACATTCGAAACACAAAACTTTAGAGCAAGAATCTATAATATAAATATGTATGATTTTAAAAGAATCAATCCATATAAAATAATTTAATTTCAATATTGCTTTCAAGTAATTATTTTCATCTTTGAAGATACTGTAATACGAAAGATACTTTAGTAACTTTACTTCGTATTTTCTAGTAACTGTAAGCTAATGATGAAAAAGGCAGCTATTTATGCTTATTTTTGTTTGTTTGCTGAAGTTGTGAAAGAAGCAGAAATTAGTGAATAGACAAGAAAGCTGACAAAGCTGCAGAAATAGGTAGTGATAATAGCAAGGGTGTACCACAGGCCAGGCTTTTAAAAACTTCTGATGACCAAGCCTCACCCCAAAATTGTTAATGTGAATCTCTGTGGGGATAGGCTGAGAGAGGATTTAGAGTTTCTGAAATCTCCTTGAGTCATTCCAATGTGCAGCTTTTCACACTGTGTATCTCCAGCTCCTGGAAGCTTAGAGTGTGTGTAGGAAGGTGACCTCCCCTGAGAATAGGGGTTGGCAAGGCCACGGCCAAGCACCAGGTGAATGAAAGGTGGGCTCTGGCCATCACAGAGGTGTGTGGGTGAAGAGGTCTGCTCAGCGAAGTGCTTTAGAGGACCCCATGACGTCCTTCAATAGGGATGTGCTTCTGAGAGAAAGCATCAGAACTCAGATCCAGATCAGGCAAATACAGATGGACAGTTTCCTCAGCAAACCCTGCAGGGGGACAGGAAAGTGGTGATATTAGAACCACCTGGCTAGTGAGGCAAGGGGGGCTCTGGAGAGCCCTGGAGACACCTGAATCCCCGCTTCCAATACTGACATTTCAGAGACCGCAGCCTGCCTGGAATGAAGCCCCGTTCTCACCAAGGCAGAGAATGAACTCAGAACATTCACGGCCGTCTGCCTGCTTCTGCACAGGAAGCAAAGATATTGCTAGAAGGTCTTGCATCACGGCAAGATAGAGTGGGTGCTTAACAATACTCCCCAGTTGCTTCTCTTCGACAATGTGTAGGTAATATATTGAAATTACGTTTAAGATGATAATGTGATGTTAACTGAAGTGTGAAAAAAAGGTCAACTTATTCAACACATGATTAGAGCATCAGCAGTTAGACCTTGAGTTATGCAGGAAAAGGAGTCAGAAAACAGTGCATTTTTAATATATTAGCTTTCCCACCCACCAGTGGGGAGGCTTGCAATCCCCTACCCCAACTAAGCTCCCTGTTTAAGCTTTCTGGTTTGATATTAGAATATAAGTCTTCTCCTGGGAGATACTCTGATTGGATGATGAACTTGAGTTCACTGAGTCTCTGGCATGACACAGATCTGAGAGTTCACAAACCTTCAATTGTCAGAAGGAAGCCCACCGAAGCGTGTGTGCGCTGGCAACAATGGTCTATGGAACTCCCAGTGAAGGGTGCTGACTAGAGGCTCATTCCAAGACAGCAGCCACTCCAGTGGCCGCATTCTATCCCAGCATCAGTGAGGAGCATCCATACATCACCCAAAATCCCTCTGGACTACCTCTCAGAAAAGTGATAGACATCACAGGGTTCTGGGTGAGATGCACACAAACTGGAAAGGCTGGGTACCAATTATGAGGCATCCAGTAAGGGAGTGTGAGCATGAATCAAATAAGAATCATGTCTGAAAAGGTGATTTTGAAAACATAAAGACACGTTGATGCTATCTATTATATGGAAAAAGAGAAGAGAAAGTCTTTGAAAGAATTCCCTCCCTTTCCTTGCTATTGCTGTTCTGTCCTTTTTTGGACTGACATTAGGAACAAAAAGAATTCATAGCCATAGATGCTATAGACATCACTTAAAAGTCACTACTCTTGGGTGAAATTTCTCAGTGAGCAAGTATTCTCAGTAGAACAAATATTTGTATCTCGTAAAAGTCACTGTATTATAATTCCAAAAGAACAATTGTAGTAAGTTAGCAACTATCTGCTGTATTACAGGAAATTATCACATGAAAGAAGTTTAACTGACCCAGATACTGAGGGATTCCAAAATTATAAAAGATCGTTATGAAAAAGGACATATCAAGGTGCAAAGATTGACTTCAAAACCCACAGATGATATACAGTGTGTTTCTATGCGATTTGCAAATATGTGCATATATTTACATCCATTTTATATAATATTCAATTTAGCAGCACATGTGTAAATGATTTCATTCTAATATTTAAAAATTCTAATTATTTGGCATTAAGTTTTCCAATCACATTTTAATACAAAATGATTTCTGTGTGATTTTATTATTTGTCAACATCTAATATTGTTGTAATGTTGACTTTAGCTTCAAAAGAATGCAAATACTAAAGAGAAAAAGATCCTGTCTATGAGGAATTTATAATCTAATTTGGAAATACATGAATTGTAGATTAGAAATATAAGCTCCAAATTACAAAAGGCATCATTAAAGGAAGATTGGAAACCTGCCTAAATATCAGGGCTAATAGTAAGAGGCAAGTTTCTGAGTTGCCGTAAAGCAAAAAAAGAGAATGATTATAGAAGCATTTATCAGCATTAAATTTACAAATTGAAGAGATATGATGGAGGGAAAATAATGAAATGAAGGAAATTGGACTTTATTGATTAACATACTAGCTAAATAGGTAACTAACCATGCACATTTATGTTTGGAATCAAGAACAGAAATAGGTTTTGAATCATCAGTCATCAATAACATTTATTTATTTAAATGCAATGAAAGGGGTGTTCTAACTGTTAAAAGATTTGCATTGATAAAACTGTACTATTTATGCTTTATACGCTTAACAACTTTCAAGAAATCATATCATCACAATGTGTATTTAACAAAAAATTTATCTGAGCATATTTTGATAGTGCTTGAATAAACTCCATTCCTTAAGGTCATTATTACAGACACCACTACCTCAGCACTTTCATGAACACAGTTTTTCACTATAATGTATCTTAATGAAGATGTGCGTTAAATAAGAAATACTGTTAATGGGACATTGGATCATAGGTAATTTCATGTGTTACTGTTATGTCTTTTTACTCTGCCTACCTAAAACAAAATTAATGGCTTGCAAAACAACTTATATTATTAAAGGAAAATTTGTTTTAAGGTAATTCAAATTTTTTAGATTAAATGTATTTTTCAAATAGTTTTAAGTTTACAGAAAAATTGCAAAGAAAGAAAGTACAGAGCATTACCATCTACCCCACATCCATTTTCTCCCATTATCCACATCGTACATGAATATGGTACATTTGTTCCATTATTATTAACCGAAGTCCATACTTTATTCATATTCCCTTAGTTTTTACCTACTGTCCTCTCTCTGCTCCAGAATCTCATCCAGGACACTGTATTACATTTACTTGTCATGTCTCCTTAGGCTCCTTGTGGCTGTGACAGCTGCTCAGAATTTTTTTTTTCATTTTTTCAGTGACCTTGATGGTTTTGAGGCATCCTAGCCAGGTATTTTGTAGAATGATCCTGTATGGGGATTTGTCTGATGTTTTCCTATTGATTTGACTGGGGTGATGAATTCTGGGGAGAAAAACCACAAAGGTAAAGTGCTATTTTCTTCAAATCTTATCAAGGGATCATACTTCGACCTTGATTACCTGGCTTAGGTATTTTTGTCATATTTTCCATTATAAAGTTACATCCCACCCTGTTTCCACACTGTGCTCAGGAGGTCACTTTGTGCAGCCCATAGTTAAGAAATAGAGAATTATGTCCCATCTCCTTAAAGGTGGATTATCTACCCAAATTATTTGAAATTCTTCTGCATAGGATATTTGACTCTTCTTCCCATTTATTTATTCAATCTGTCAGTATGGATTCATGGACATTTATTTTATACTTTAGCTTATAATCTAATATTTATTTAATTTGTTCAAATAGTTTCAGCTTAAATGGGACATTTTTAGGTTAGGAAATTAAGATTAAAAAAATAAAATAAGTAAAAATAAAATAAAACCAGGATATAGGTCAGCAAATAAAATAGATATTTCTTCCAATAATACTTTACTTCATACGATCCATTTTGTACCTTTAATGGTTGCTGACCTGATTAGACACAGAAAACCTGTTATTTTGAAAAAACTAAAATGTATTTTATTTCTTTCTGTACTATAAAATAATGCATACTTACTGTACAAATTTGAAAAATGTATGAAAATAGGAGAAAGCAAATAATCACCCTTAATCCAATTATCCGGAGTCAACCACGATTATAATTTTGCTGTATTTTCTGCCATTTTTCTAGTCTTAGGTTTTATTTCTGTTCTATCATGTTATGAATATTTAATTATCTAAAATTGAAATTTGGTAATTTTGTATACAAATTT
Source organism: Avahi laniger (assembly GCA_963575035.1). Classification (NCBI taxonomy): domain Eukaryota; kingdom Metazoa; phylum Chordata; class Mammalia; order Primates; family Indriidae; genus Avahi; species Avahi laniger. Next base: position 7,115 of record CAUYSK010006894.1, on the reverse strand, counting down.
TACCAAAAGTTAGTAAATTTGATAATCTGTATTATGATACATTCATGACACACTGAAAAATAAGCATTTGCCATGTGATGTTCCAGTGAATGAAAGCTGCATGATATAATTAACCATTCCCCTGCTGTGGGTATTGTTTATTGCTATTCTATATAACCCCATACAATAGCCATTAGCACTCAAGTAGGAGTCATACCAAGAATATTACTTTTATCATATTTATTCAACATTGTATGGAAGGTGCTAGCCAGTGCCAATAGTAACAGACAAAAATAGATTGAATAAAAGCCTGTTTTCTCTAGTTGAAAGAGCAGGAAAGGACAGCCTAACACGACAGAAAAATTCTAGGCAATAAGTTCTGTATTCCAAACACCGCAGGAAAAACTGTCACTTAGCCCCAACCACACCAGTAAATGCTGAATGGGAAACCAAGACTTCCACATTAGCAAGGGTGTGATTAAATACCCCAGTGACCCCATAGGTGTGGTGAAAGAGAAAGAAAGTAGGGAGTCAAGAATTTCATCTGCACAGGCCAATAATGACTTCATGCCAGTGAAAATCACATGGGAACCTTACTTAATTTCCACTCCCATACAGCATCAGAGACGTTCCTTTCTTTCTGGCTGGGGCGATGTGAGAAGGAGCCTCTGGAGAATCAGCACCGTCACTGTCACTCAGCAGCAATGAGGCCAGTCACAGCGCAGTGTCAGAGAGCACCAAGTGGAGGGTGGTAACAAGGAAACCTCCTCAGGTATTCAAAGAGGCAGAGGAAGAAACCTGGATTTTTATCTCTACCTGGTGGTGCAATGCAGCACCCTCTTTCTCCTGTTGGAACAGTATCAGAAAAAGCCAATTTAAACGGAAGTCTTATTTAGACTTTATTTAAGTCCAGAGTTTCATAACATTATGTAAAAATATCCAGATTTCACTCAAAACAGGCAGATCTCAGACAGATGAATAAGACAACCAATAGAGCCAATACTTAGTTGACAGAGATGTTAGAATTATCTAACACAGATTTTAAAGCCAACATCATAAAATTGCTTCAACAAGCAATTAAGAACGTGCTTGAAATAAATAAAAAAATAGAAAATCATAGCAAAAAAGATAGTCTCAACAAAGAAATAAAATATATTACAAAAGGGAAATTTTTAGAAATAAAAAATATAATAAAGTGAAAATCTCAGTGGACAGAAATAAAAATTAGTGAGCTGGAAGATGGAGCAATAGAAATTACCCAATCTAAACAACAGAGAAAAAATAGAAAAAACATGATTAGAAGCTTAGAGATAATGTGAGGTTACAACAAAATACCTAACATTTCTCTTACTATCATTCTAGGAAGACAAAAGAAAGTGGCAGAGCTATACAAGTACTTAAAGAAATAATGGCTTACATTTTCTTGAATTTTGCAAAAGACATATACCAACAGTTTTGAGAAGCTGAGCAAACTCCAAACAGAATAAACCAGAAAAAATTCATGACAAGACATACCATAATTAAAATTCTGAAAATCAAATGCAAAGAAACAATTCTTGAAAGCAGTTACAGAAAAATAAAACCTTTCTGTAGGGGAAAAAACATTTTAACAGACAATAGGTGTTTCATCAGAAATCATGGAGGGTAGAAGGAAGTATAAAATATTTTGCAAGTGTTACAAAGAAAGAATCAAAGAATCATCAACTCGTAAGCCTATACCCAGTGAGATTATCCTTCAGGAGTAAAGGAGAAATGAAGACATTCTCAGATAAAAGTAAATGGAAAGAATGTGTTGCCAACTGATGACGTAAACTAAATGAATGACTAAAAAAATTCTCTAAAGAGAAAAGTAACAATAAAAGAAGAAACTTTGGAGCATCAGAATGGTAGAAAGAACATAATAAACAAAAATGTAATTTTTTTTCATTTTCCCTTGTGTTTTCTGTATTATGTTTGATGGTTGGAACAAAACTGATAACATTGTCTGATGTTGTTTAAACACCTGTAAAAGAAATATTTAAGAAGTATTTAACGTGAGAAATGGAGGTGTTTGAGGGACATAAATGGAGATAAGGATTCTATATTTCATTCAAACGGGCAAAATGGTGATACCAATAGACTAGGACACCCAGAGCAACTACCAAAAGAAATACAAAAAGAGATATGCTCAAAAGGATTAGAGATAAATCAAAATAAAATCTGAAAAAAAATAAGTAACAAACTATCAAAGAGAAAAAAACAGGAAAAATAGAATGGGAAACATAAGCACTAATGTATTAATAATTACATTAAATGTTAATTATCTAAAGACACCAATAAAAAACAGATGGGTGGGGTGGATTAAAAAATATTATGCAACTATATGTTGTCAACATGAAACTTACTTCAAATATAGCAGTCTAGGCAAATTGAAAGTAAAAGAGTAGAAAAGAATATATCATACAAATATTAATAGAAAGAAAACAGGAGTGACTATATTAATACGAGATAACATGAACTTCAAAGCAAAGAAAATCACCAGGGAGAGAGAAAGAGAAAAGAATTATATAATGAATAATGGTTCAATCCATGAAAAAAACCCAGCAATCTTAAATGTATATGCAACAAACAACACAACTACAAGATATGTAAAGGTAAATGGATAGAATGGGAATTAGAAATAGAAAAATCCACAATTATAGTTGGAGACTTCGAACCTCTCTGCCAACAATTAATATAGCAAATAGACAGAATATTAGCATGATAATATACAAACTCAATAACACAACCCACAGGATCTAATCAACATTTGTAGAATCTGCATAAGAATAACAGAACACACATTCTTTTGGGTTCTCAAAGAACATATACCAAGATAAACCATATTGTGGGCTATAAAATAAACCTCAACAAATTTAAAAGAATTAAAATCACTCAGAATTCGTTTGATCACAATGGAATCAAACTTGAAAGCAATAACAGAAAGATAACAGGCATCTCTCCAAACACTTGAAAACTAAAAAAAAAAACAAACAAACACAGTTTTAAATAATACATTTCTCAAAGAGGAAGTCTTAAGGATAATCAATAAACATGGAATAGAATAAAAATAAAAATACAACATATCAAAATTTGTGAGACACACCCAAGCCAGTGCTGAGACAGAAGTAAATAGCTCTGTGTGCATACACTAAAAATGAAGCCAAATCTTAACTCAGTAGTCTAAACTCACAATCGCAAGGACCTTGAAAAAGAAGAGCAAAATAAACCCAAAGCAATCAAAAAGAAGGCAATAACAAAGGAGAATAGAAATCAATGGAATTCACAACTGAAAACAATAGTGAAAATCAATGAAACAAAGAGATGTTTCTTTGAAAATATCAATAAAATCAACAAACCTGTGCAAAATGAACAAAGAAAAACAATAGAAGATATAAATCACCAATAATATTTGGTGTGAAACAGAGGTTATACTACAGACCTATAGACATCAAAAGGTGAAAATGGAGTGCTGTAAATAACTCTACATACATAAATTTAGCAACTTAGTTGAAATAGATTAATTCCTCCAAAAACACTAACTGCCACAATTCATCCAATGCAAAGTAGATAATTTTAATAGTCCTATGACTATTAGGAATATTGAATTTGTAATTTTAAAAATTCCCTCAAAAGAAATTTCTATTACCAGAGGGTTTCACTAGAGAATTATACTATATGTTCTCAAACTGTTTTTTGAGACAGGTTCTTACTTTGTCACCTGGGTTAAGTGCAATGGGGTCCTCATAGCTCACTGCAACCTCAAGCTCCTGAGCTCAAGAGATTCTCCTACCTTAGCCTCCCGAGTAGCTAGGACTACAGATGTACCACCATGCTCAGCTAATTGTTTTTTGTAGAGATGGGGTCTCACCCTTGCTTTGGCTGGTCTCAAACTCCTGGCCTCAAGCAATATTCCCGCCTTAGCCTCCGAAACTGCTAGGATTACAGGCATGAGCTACTGTCCTCAATGTGTACCATATGTTTAAATAAAAATTAATACCAATTATACACAGTTGCTTCCATAAAAAGATTAGAGGACACATATTAATTAATTATTATTACCCAAATGACAAAACCAGGCAAAGACATATAAAAAATTTACAAACCAATATTTCTCATGGTATATGCAAAAATTCTCGTGAAATGATAGAAAATAGATTTTTGCAACATATAAAAAATATACATCAAGACCAATTGAAATTTATTGTCTATACAATGTTGGTTCAATATTTCAAAATCAATCAATGTGATCAACTGTATATAATGGGCTAAAGACAAAAGCCCACATGAGTGTATCAATTGATGTAGAAAATGTGGTGACAAAGCTCAACACCCACTCAGAAAACTAGAAACAGAGAACTACATCAACTTAGTATGAGCATCAAAACAAGGCCTATTGCTTACATTATACTTTATGGTAAAAGATGGAATGTTTTCCCCTTAGGATTAGAAACAAAGTTAGGTTATTTGCTCTCACCACTCTTGTTGAACAAGCTGCTAGCCAGGGTAACAAAGCAAGAAAAAGAAAATAAAAGGCATAGAATTCAGAAGCAATGAAACTGTCCTTCCTTGTAGATGACTTGATTATCTATATAGAAATGAAGATCATATTAGTGATCGCCATGGGTTAAGAAGGCAGTGACTGGGGGAAGATGTATTAATAGCTATAAAAGAGCAATATGAGGGCTCCTTGTGGTGATAAAAATGTTCTGTATCTTGACTACATCAATGTCAGCATCCTCATTGTGATATTGTACTGTAGTTTTGCAAGATGTTACCACTGGAGAAAACTGAATAAATACTACATGGGATTTCTTTGTATTATTTCCTACAACTGCATATCAATCTGTCATTAATTATAAATAAGAGATTTAATTGTAAAAACCCATCCTTATTAATCTTTAGTTCTATAAGTTTTTATAACTGCATAGAATTCTGTAACCACCATGAGAATTAGATATAGACTATTTCCCTCACTCCCAAAATTTCCTCATGCCACTTTGCTATCAACTCCTCCTTCTGTTCACAGTCCCTGGCAAACACTGATTTGTTTTTTGTTCCTATATTTTGTCTATTCCAGAATATCCTACAAATGGAATCATATAGTGTGTTGCATTTTAACTATGACCTTTTAAACTTAGGATCAATCTCTCTCTCTCCTCACTCAGCTCCAGAACTTGCAGCCACATTCAGATATGTAATCTGCCCTTCCGTTACTCAGATCCTACACCAGCAAACGGTCTCACAGGTTTATCTGAGGTGTCTACACTACACACTTTTATTTTAGATAGTGAACTGAGTACATTTGCAAAGTTCACTACATACTTTCTTTAAAGTAGTTCTGAGGCACAGCTTGCTGTGTATTGTACATCATAAAAAAAATGGGCTTCAATTATCTGTGCTAAGAATTCCCCAAAGACTTGCTATGATTTCACATCAATGCTAGATACATTGCTGATCCCTTCATTTTTTGAAAACTCAGCCATGAAGCATTAAATTTGACTTCTGCAAGTAGTGAAAGAATGTTATTTTACATTAAACAGATACTAAGTCATACATAATAGAAATTAAATTTCTTACAAATGATGCTTCTGTGTTTACCTTTTCCGAGGACACATTTGAACTACTTTATATACTCAGTGTGTTTTTCTCCTTGTTTTCTGCTTTTTGAGAGATATGGAATTTTACAGTCAAAATTCTTAGTTTGTTACAAAAATCAATTATCGGATATGTGATTTTAATTAAGAGTAGAGTATAATTTATTCACAAGTGTATCTAATGACCTTATCCAAATTTCATGAGATTTAGTTTCTAACTCAGTGTTTTGAGCATTTAGCACTGCCTTCAACAAAATGGCAATGCTAAATGCTAAAACTTCATCAGTAGCAGGTGAAGGTTTCAACACTTTGATGTATAAAATATTCTTCCCTCTCATTGATCTAAATGTCTCGTTAAGTCATATTCCAAATATTCAAATGCATTTAATTTACTTCAAAGATATTTATTAAATACTGAAATCTTTGCTATGTATGAACCACGACTGAAGAAAGAGAGATAAAAGACTCAGTGCCTCTCTTCAAGGAGTTCATAGTGAACGAGACAAGAAAAATATGTAAATAAATAATTGACTGTATCTTCTGATGAGTGGCAGGTGTTTTGGGGGGTTCTCAGATAGCACAGGGAAAGAGCATCTAACACAACATTGTAGCCGTCAAATGTTCTGGATTTGATATTCCTGCATGGGGATGTTACTAATAACAAATACAAAGAAAAATTACTTCATACGATAAAGGAGAGCATGAGCAAAAGTTTGGTATTTCAAATGCTAGAATGTAGAGTGTGGAGAAGACAGAGAGAACTTGATACACAGGAGGATTGCTGCTGTGGGGTCGTAGGATTTGAAAGGTGCATTGAAGGCTTGAGTAGGTTTGGTGAATATGATTTTGATTTGACTACGCATCTCACAGCAGTGTGAAATTTCTGAATTAAAACTTAGTAACCTAGGCATAGGCACAGAGAAGAAATATGTGCAAAGAAAGTAATGATAAAATTCTTGTGTTAGTTGTTTGGCTATCTGATCAGCTAACTAGTTAGAAAGAAAAGTTGTAAATCCACCACACATTGTTAATCTCATGAGGTGCGAGCAATGAGATCCAGTGCATTTGGTGCTTTGTCTTTTTGATATTATTCTTTTGTGACTGTCAACCCCTACATTTTTTAGAAAGAGGCTGCCTATACTATTAGACTTACTGATGATAATGTAAAGATCTCTGGTTAAACCTAGAAAAATTCCATTTCCATCTAATTTCGAGATATGGAGATGACTCTCAATAACTCAGAGCACAAATATTTGAGATGAAGTCGAACTAATTTAAGCTTCCTCTAAGGAACTGAAAGTGGACAAGAAGGAAAGTTAGAAGCAAAATGTAAAAAGCAGAAAACCTAAACTCAGAAACAGGAAAGAAAAATATGAAAAAATGAAAAGTGGAAAACATAAAGTAGGGATTGCTATCTAGTGCAAATATCAGAACTGACTATATAAAGAAAACCCTATTTGAAAACTTGATTCGATTTTTTCCAATATATAGTATGTGTGTATGTGTGTATACATGTGTATA
>CAUYSK010006889.1:0-22804 GCA_963575035.1 Avahi laniger | reverse complement strand
ATGCCCGGCTAATTTTTTCTATATATTTTTAGCTGTCCAATTAATTGCTTTCTATTTTTGGTAGAGATGGGGTCTCGCTCTTGCTCAGGCTGGTCTCGAACTCCTGAGCTCAAACAATCCGCCCGCCTCGGCCTCCCAGAGTGCTAGGATTACAGGCATGAGCCACCGCACCTGGCCAGAGTTCAGTTCCTTTACTTTCTTTCTAGGGCTTAAAGTAAAGAACAGCAAGGAAAAGAGGTTGGAACAGGGAATAAGTGGCACACATTATCTGTCACAATGAATGACATGATCAAATCTATCTTTTAGAAAGATAATTATGTAGTAGAACACCAGAAAACACACCCAAAAATAAAAAACCCTGAGTTTCAGCCCCAGCTCTTCCACTAATTAGCTATGGAAATCACTGTTCTTCTCAGGGCCTAAATTTCCTTACCTTGAAAAAGGAAATTTTCTAAGAGCCATTCCTGCTCTGAAATTCTGTGATCCTAAGTCATAGCTTAAAGTTTACTAAAAACTGATTTGCTCTTGTATAATTGCAAGCACTGGAGTAGCAAAGTGATTTACTTTCTCCCTTTCTTTCTCATCCTTGAAATGTGCAGGCTACACTTGCTTCTGGGAATGGTGTTTCATTTTCAGAATGGACTCTTTGCAGAGGAAAAGATATTTTATAAAAGCAAGAGCAGAAGCCACAATTCCTCTGACAGCAAAGTCAGAATGAAGAACGACAAGACATGTAGACTGTTTTCTCATGAGAGTCCTGCCCCTTTTTTATATCTGTTAAAATTATAAAGAAATTAAATTCATTCCATCATCTAAGGCCCACTACATTACCTCTCGTTTCCCCAATATCTTCAAATTATAATTTTACATAAGTGCAATTTCCATATAACTGAACGTTTTCCTTTTAAAAGACACAACTTCCTCCTTTCACTTTTGACCGTTTTCTGATCTTGCTAAAATATATGATGCATTTCTGTGCCCTCTTAAAGAGAGCATAATGAACATAATTTCACTTCTCGATGGCCCAGAGACGGTGTGTTTCATGAACTTGGGGGCATAAACAGAGCTTTCTAAGGAGCATATGCTCTTTTGCAAAATAGCCCACAAATCTCTGTTCATTTTCATTTGTTGGTTTGATTGGTTAGGAGTATTAGTCATGAAATTTCTCTTTCTCTACTGTCAGACTGTCATAGAACTTTCAAAGGACACCACTTCTTTTTACAGCAGGTAACTCTACCTCCAACAGTTCTCAGTCCTTTATTCCCTGACTCTTACTCCCTCTTTCTAACCTGCTATGGGCTGAGAACCCAGGAAACCAGAGTATGTGTTAACAATCATTAATAATATTGAAAGTGAGGGATGGGCAAAGAGTGATGGCTCATGCCTGTTGTCCTAGCACTCTGGGAGGCCAAGGCAGGAGGATCACTTGAGGTCAGGAGTTCAAGACCAGTCTGTGCAAGAGTGAGACCGCATCTTTACAAAAAATACTAAAATTAGGCCGGGTGCAGTGGCTCACACCTGTAATCCTAGCACTCTGGGAGGCCGAGGTGGGCGGATTGTTTGAGCTCAGGAGTTCGAGACCAGCCTGAGCAAGAGCAAGACCCCGTCTCTACCAAAAATAGAAAGAAATTAATTGGACAGCTAAAAATATATAGAAAAAATTAGCTGGGCATGGTAGTGCATGCCTGTAGTCCCAGCTACTTGGGAGGCCGAGGCAGTAGGATTGCTTGAGCCCAAGAGTCTGAAGTTGCTGTGAGCTAGGCTGACGCTACAGCACTCACTCTAGCCAGGGCAACAAAGTGAGACTCTGTCTCAAAAAAAAAAAAAAAAAAAGAATGTATTGCTAACTGTCACAAAAGCACATTCAATGGACAGTACGAGACAAAGAGATTTGAGTGAATCAAGGCAAGAGACGAGGCAAGAGAGGTAAAATGGCAAGCGTAGACCCCCTCAGTACTGTTGGCGCTTGAAATTGTATTGTTGAGGGGAAAGATGTTGACGAGGGACAACTAGAAGAATCAAAGGTAAAGCTGAGATCTTAAAAGAATAGTGAAACCAATATGTACAAATGTCTGTGTCTCTTCATCAGCGTTAGATATAGGTTAGAGACAGTTGGATTGACATAAGATTGGGATTTTTCCAGGTGGGTATATAGAAGAATGAGGGGGAATGGAATTGAGTATTAAGCAAAAGAAAGACTAAAAAGATGGAGCTTTGTTTTTAAACTGCCTGAAGAAGGAAATGAGAACAAGAGAAAACAGATACTGGGGTCGGGTAGAGGAGCCAAGCGGCTTAGTGCTTTTGATGCAATTAAAAACATGCATTGATAAAGAAGATTGCATTCAGATACTGTAGTTCAAGATTTCAGAGATGGAACAATTCCAAGTGATAGCAAGATCTAGGAAGTAATCAAGAGCATAGGCTAGGAAAAAGTAGATAGGAAAAGATTAAGGATTTGTGAAGCTAGGATACCTGAGCACGTTTATATGTTGATGCAAAGAATTCATTGGAGAGGGAGAATGTATCAGTCAGTAGGAAACAGATGAAATACCTTTCGTAATTCTAAGGTGGGATTCTAACTCCATGTAATAATGAAATATTTTAATTCCACATTAGGATAATTAGAGGAAGGAACTAGTTACAATGTAGAGAACCCACAAGGGATTGTAGAGTACCCTGGGGCGAGAAACAGTGAACTAACCAGGTGCAGTCGCTCATTCCTGTAATCCTGGCATTCTGGGAGGCTGAAGCAGGAGGATAGCTTGAGGCCAGGGGTTTGAGACCAGCCCGAGCAAAAGTGAGACCCCGTCTCTACTAAAAATAGAAAAAAAATCAGCCAGATGTCATGGTGTGCGCCTCAGCTGAGGAGTTTGAGGTTGCTGTGAGCTAGGCTGATGTCAAGGCACTCTAGTCCAAGTGACAGAGCAAGACTCTGTCTAAAAAAAAAAAAAAAAGGAAGAAAAGAAAAGAAACAGTGGACCAATTACCTAAGATTTAAGAGGAGGAGGGTAGGGAGAAATTACAGAACTCAGAGGAGAAGACTATATTGAGAGGACAATGACTTTGGTCAAAAGGAACAGCCAATCCAAGAAGAGTTTGCTGGGAAGAAGTCACAGAAGTAAATACACTAGTCTCCCCTTATCTGTGGTTTTGCTTTTCAAGGTTTCGGTTACCCGTGGTCAACTAAGTTCTGAACATATTAAATGGAAAATTTTGGAAATAAGCAATTCATAGTTTTAAATCATGTGCTATTCAGAGTAGTGTGATGAAATCTCCCACCATCCTACACAGGACACGGATCTTCCCTTTGTCCAGCATATCCCTACTATATACACTCCTTGCCCATTAGTCACTTAGTAGCCATCTCCATTATCAAATCTACTATGGCAATATCGCAGTGCTTGTGTTCAAATAATCCTTATTTTATTCAGTAATGACCATGAAGTGCAAGAGGAGTGCTGGCATATTGTTATAATGATGCTATTTTATTATCAGTTATTGTTGTTAATCTTTTACCATGCCTAATTTATAAATTAGACTTTATCATAGGTATGTATGTATAGAAAAAACATGGAGTGTATATATAGGGTTTGGTACTATCCTTGGTTTCAGGCATCTACTGTGTGTCTTGGGACATATTTCCACATAAGGAAGGACTATTGTACTCTTATCTCACTCTCCTTCCTCTCTCAGATCCCCTGCTGGGGCTCCCCATCAGCCAAATCCCACCAGAAAGTAGAGGGCAAAGAAGCCTACTGATATAGCTCATAAAGACTCCAGCCTCCCCTAGCACAGAGCAGGGTAGAGAAGGATAAAAAGTGGCTCTGGAGAGGCAAACAGAGAGCTATCCAACCTAGGGCGATGGGAGATACAGTCCAAAGAAGGACAAATTCACAGTGCAGATTTCTGACAAGTTGGGATGGAATGAAATCCAAGTCACAGATAGATGAATGAGGCTTAAATAGCAAAGATAACTCCATTATTATGAGAAAAGTAATAGAAAATGCAGATAGCTTTATGGATTCTGTTTTGTCTGTGAAGCAGAGGACATCTATTGAGATGCAAGGGATGAGGGATAAAAGTGGTGAAAGTTTTGAGAACAATGGAAAATATTTGATATTATCATCAGAGAACATAAGAGAAAGTTGATCAGAGAAACGCAGTGGAATTGCTCTTTGCAGGAGGGCCCATTTGGTATAATCATGAATTTAGTGTGGACTCGATCTACCTTTGCATGATTTTTCTCTAATGTTGTTTAACACCTCATGTTCAGGTATGAGGAAAGCAGATGGTTAGGCTCCATGGATTGAATTTTGCCAAACAAAGGCAAGGGAGTTTTTGAAATGATGGACCATGAGTCTAAGCTGCAGAGGGAGGAAAGTAAAGGCAGAAGAGAACTATCAGATGGACATGGAGAAAGTGGAGTTGATAGTAGACTTGGTGCCCCAATAAGGAATAGTAGAACAAACAAGCTAGAAAGATGACATGCTGTAGAAAAAAGGATACTTGAATTAGTGATTTTAGAAGTTACATTAGTATGTGTTCTTTCAGTTGCAAGTAACAGAAATTAAACTCAAACTAGCTTAAACTGAAAAGGAGTTTATTGGTTCATAAAATCCAGAGGTCCAATGGATCCATGGGCTGGAGGATACTATCAGGGCTCTCTTTTGCCATATCTAGGGTTTCTTAACTCTCTCTTGCAGCAGACAGGCTTTCTCCATATAGCTCTATATGAAAGGATAAAGATGGCTGCTGGCAGCTAAAAGCCCATCTCATGGTAGATGATGATCCTTTAGGAAGAGAGACTCTCCCAGCATCCATAGATCGAATTTCCTAGAAGGCTGTGACTGTTCTTGCTTGGATCTCAGCCCATCTCTTGATCCAATCACCATGGATGGGGGATGATCTACTTTGGTTAGCCAGACCTGGTTTGTATGGCCACCTGCAGAGGAGATAGGGTGTAGAGGAGAGGGCAGCATTGTAACTGGTAGATTTTCCAGTGTCAAAAGTGGTGGGCAAGAGGACGTTTTCCCAAACAAAACAGGGGTCTTGAGAAGACAGCAGTAGTAGATGCCCATTGCAGAGGTGAAACAATATGTTGAGTATGGCAACAGCGTGTGAAAGCTCATTCAGACTCTCAAAAAGACTGCTTTGTATGACAAGAAATTTCTAGCAAGTTTCTTTGAAGGTCTCAGTACTTTTTTGTGACACATATTATTCAATTCTTAAAATTCCATATAATGGCTACCGAGAGTTACAACTGTCGCTTCTTGAGCAATTATATGGGCTGGGCACTGTTTCACATCCATAATATTATTTGATCTTCGTGACAACCCCTAGGAAATACTGAACTAACCATTAGTTGCCTCTCTACTATCCATTGCCTTTCTTTTTTCCTAGTAGTGCCCAGATTTTCTTTGCAGAAGTAGGGGATCTCACATTCTTAGCAACAGATAGTTCCTGAGTGGGTTAAGCTAACACAGTCACCCATCTTTCTGGTCTCAATAAATGGTGCAAAGCTGGACACATGATGCAACCTGTCTAGTCAGGGATTGGGGGCTTTTGTGGGAATGCGGGGATATAGACTCTCTCTTCCTCCGAGTTGTGTAGTATGTGGATGGGAGGCTGGGAATGGCTGCAACTATGAGAAGAGCTTGTCTGAGGATGCAATGACCACACAGAAAAGGGCAGAGCTGAGCGAATGTTAGAGACATTGAACTTGGAGCCCAAATAACAAAGACGCTCTGAATCAAGTCAGGCTGGGGCAGCCTTACCTCCAAACTTCAGGTACATGAGCCAATAAAGCCCCATCTCTGGGAAAACTATCTATTTTCTCTGAGTCTTCATTTCTTCATTTTTAAAAAGAATTTTGCTGGCTTATTGTGAGAGTTAAATGAAATAATATATGGCCTGGAAAATATTGATGCTCTAATAGTTCTTGTTCTAGTAGATCGTGGCACTGTACCATCCTAAATACATTTTCATGGTAATGATCAGTATATAGCTCTTTTTAACTTATGCATGTATACTTTAGAAAGCTTTATACTGTATAAATATAAAGAAGTAAATTTATTTTTTAAAATAACATGCATTTTTCTAATGCAAAATTATACCCATTGTAGAAAATGTAAATGGTTTATATCACTTATCAAGCATCGAGTCTTTGGTCAGTAGCAAAATTGTTCATTATTTATTATTCCTGGGAAAATTGCCTTAACTTTGACCATTTTCAACTTATATTACCTATTTCAGTAGCATCAGACATGATAAAGATGAGGATTCATTGTACTAAAGCAGTCTCTCAGTCTCTCTCTGTTTCTTTCTCACATTCTTTCCTTAGATTTGTGTTTATTCGTGTCTATAGCATCTACACAAAACAAGTTAGGCATGATCCTTAAAAATTGTTTTTGCTTTTGTTTGGTGTTTTGTGCCTACAAATATTCATAAAAACACCAAAGAGCAATGAGATACATTTCTGTTTTGGTGGTTAAGAGCCTATGATGCTATTTGTCACAAAAACAGAACAATGAAGAAGTAGAAGAGTAAGTACATACATAATGAGTTCGTTTATACGGTATCACATGTTTAGTTATGACAATAAACTTATAAAAACAAAACAGATAATATGAAAATAAAACATTAAAAAACTTAGAAAGTAATAATAATCTATAAACACAATGCTACTCAGCTATGCCACATCCTCGGCTTTGATTTGGATGTAACACAAGAGTTTTAAATCGCATTGGGTGGAGGCCCTGGCAGGAAGGAAGCATCGGATATTGCTGGAACATATCTTTGTTTGAGCAACAGCTAATGAGAAAGGTCACCATTATGCTTTGCTTTCAAACACTGGGTCTGTTTTGAAATTAGTACTGAATATTTCATCACAAATGCTGGCTTATAATGATTGAGGTACACAATCCTGAAGTATTAACGTTTCTTTCTCCCAAGAGGAGAGTAAAAACCGAAGTTTATATTCTCTCCACTGTTTTGATCAGAGTATGTCAATAAAAGATAAAATGACTTCCTATTTATGGGCTCTGGGATTCCTGGTTATTTACAAAATTCCAATAGTAAATTTAAAGGAAACTTAGCCTTCTAATTTTTTTCTCCTGCAGTTTTAGTGTTGTTTGTAGTCTTGTTAAACTCGTTGCTGGTGTTTGAGATGCGAGGCTTTTTGGACTTTGTTTCTTAACATTTATTGCATTTGTTTAGTGGATCAACTGAATGGCATTGAGATCCTAAGAAAGAGCTTAAGTTTTTTTGTGCAAAGTGTTTGCTGACAAATGCAATACATTTCAGAAGACCTCCTCCCAGGAAGGGTGACCTATATTGAGAACAGTAATAGCAGACATTTCTGCTACGATTTTTTTTTTTGGTGGGGGGAGGATAGAAATCTATTAAATATCTCAGTTTATATTTTTGGTTTTCCCTGTTGGCCAGGCTGTTGTATTCCCATGTCCGCAGCACATTCCACTGTGGGAGCCTGGACTCTCAGAATAAACTTTGGGAAAGGCTGGGTCCACCCTCAGGGGATAAGGGAGCCAGAGGGAGGAGGAGGGTAAAGGAAAAGGGAAGGGGACGGCTGTCTTCCTGTGTTTGGATGACCTTTCCTTATGTTTATCTGGAGGGACTGGCAGCCAGGCTATGTTTGGTGTCAGTCTGCCATGTTGCCCCATGTGATCTCTTTCTTAGCTTTATGTGAATAGAGGACCTTTGCCTCTGCTGGGAGGACTAGATTTAACTCTCTGAGTTAAAAAAAAAAAAAAGAAAGTGTACTAGTCTGCTAGGCATTAGGGCCTAGAGAAAGAAGCCTTATTAAACATAAGCATGTGCCTGTATCCAACAGATTCCCTAAGGGAAAGACCTAGGTGTCTCTTGGTGCCATTTGAGGAAGGACCCACCTGCTTCTGCCCTCCTGCTGAGAGCTGAGCTGGAAACTGTCCTCCTTTCCTGGAATCTTCATCATTTGGCATAATCCCCCCCACCTGTGGATATTCCATAACTATTTCTTGAATGAGTCAGTGAACCAATGAATAAATGAACAGAGTCATCAAGAGGAAACTGAGCTACAGGCTGTAGGGTCCCTTCAATACTTAATTTATTTGCCGGTCGGGGTCTAAGGGCCCTGAGTAGCTCCACTTCAAAGAAACCAGTTTCAAGCCTCCGGGTCTCACATTCCTAGTGGGTGAATCACTTGTTTCTTATGGGTTGGTGAGACCAGCTCCTCTGGTTTCCTCTCTCTTTTCATTTCGATGCTGACATCTCACTGGGACTGGCCTTTGCTTAAATGTTATTTCCCCTGAGAAGATATCCCTTAATCCTCCTACTCTCCTTCATCTAAATTAGATCCTTCCAACATACCTGTTATTAAACTCTTCTCGTTTTCTTCGTAGCACTTAACACAATTTCTAATTATATTCACTTGTGTGATAATGCATCCTATGTCTGCTCTCTGCACTATCTTACCAACTCCCAGAGGATAGGAGACCATATTTATTTTCCCATCACTGTGTTTTTAGCATCTGGCACAGTACCTGACATATAGTATGCACTCAGCAAGTATCTGTTAAATGAATGGATGAACAGATTAATGAATAAATTATATTTGGAAGGAGAATTCATACTAGGTTACTGAGTGGGATTGGGGATAAAGGTCAGAGTCCAAAAGCCCTATCCAATCAGAACTTGGACTCATTCATGAGTTTGAGATTCTGAAAGAAGATGAAGTGGTTAGCAGATAAGTAACACTGTGCATTTTACCTTTGGAAGCCAGCTAGCACTCTGGTCTTCTGGGATTACAAAATAACAACTTCTACCTTCTCAGTAATAGCGTTACTCTTGGTCACCAGGAATCCAAGCCTCAGAAGGACTCTTGACTTTTCCTTTTTCCTCACACCACACAGCTTCATAATACTTCTTGTTAGCTTTTTTCTTTCCATTCCCATGAAGAACTTTTGATCTAGTATATTAGGTTTCTTTCTCTTGTGTGTTTCAAACGCTCAACTCCAATTAGCTTAAAAGCAAAAACCAGAAATGTATTGCACCATGCTGTTGGGCAGTTGATGGGGACAGTTGACTTCAGACATATCTTGATCCAGGGGCTCAGATGTTGCTCAGGACTCCACCTGTCTCATCATCTCCCTGCTAGTGATTAAAACGGACACCTACAACCCCTGCTCACAACCTCCTCATAGCCCCAGAGAGAACTCTGATTGCATGTGACCATTCCTGAACTGTCACTGCTGGGGGATGGGGCACAAGGCTCTGACTGGCGTGGCCTGGATAACATGCTCACCCTTGTGACTCTTGTATGGGAGTGGGGGGTGCAATGACAAAAAGAGTCCCTCAAGGAAAAGAGGAATTGTGTTTCCAGGATGAGCTGAGAAAGTGGTGCTAGATAATCAAAAACAACAGAATGCCTTCCCGCAGCAGCCGCCCTGTGCCAGGTGCAGTGGTGGGCCCTTCCGTGAGCCAGGATGTGAGGGGGAACGAGGATGCTCTATGGAATCACATTGCTTCGCCTCAACTCTTAGCTCTTTCTCGTACTAGCTGTATTATTTTGGACAAAGTAACCTAAGTTCAATTGCCTCATGATAAAACAGTGATGTAAGACGTTCAATGGAGTATTACTGAGCCTTAAAAAGGGAGGAAATTCTGGCATATGCTATAATATGGTTGATACCTGAGGACATTTTGCTGAGAGAAATAAGCCAGTTGCAAAAGGACAAATAATGTATGATTCTACTTATATGAAGTACCTGGAGTTGTCGAATTCAAAGAGACAGAAAGTCAAAAGGTAGTGCCAGGGGTTAGGAGTAGGGGGTGGTAGTTATTGTTTAATGGGTATAGAATCTCAGTTTTGCAAGATGAAAAGAGTTCCGGAGATGAATGGTGGCGACGGTTGTACAACAATTGTGAATGTACTTACCCCTGAACTGCACCATTAAAAATGGTTAAAATGGTAAATTTTTATGTTATGCACATTTTACCATAGTCAAAAAAAAAACAATGATGTAAGGGTTAAATAAGACCATGAGCATGAAGTACTTAGTGCAGTGTGAGCACATAGTAAGTGCTCATAAATGTGAAATGTTATTATTCTCATAATAACCCTAGAGATTTTATTATCTCTGCATTTGCAGCTGATTAAATGGAAACTTGGAGGTTAAGTAACTGGTCCAAGCCCACCCAGCTTGAAAGTGGCAGAGCCAGATTCAAACCCAGTCCTTGCCCCTAAGCCCCTGCTATTTTCTATCATGCCACGTTACTTCTGAGCACACGGCTTGCTAACTATCACTGCCTAATATTTTTAAATGCTGCTTTGATTATGTTAAGCTCCTGCCTAACAAAACCTAAGGGATGTACCTCTGGTGTAAAGTGCAAAGACCCCTTCCGGGTATAACTGTCTCTGCAGGCTAGCCTTAATTACTTTTCTAGCCCTGTCTTGATGGGGCTTCACCCTGCCTTGTGTTCTCTACGCTCATGGCATGTGCTGGTTATCTGCTGGGACAATGTTGAAATTCTACCACATTTTGATGCTCAGCTCAAGACCCAGCTCCTCCAGAAATCTCACCTAACTAGGAGAGAGATACAGTCACTTCCTGCTCTTCACCACTATAGTGTTTATTATTTGCTGGCAATGCATAATGTATTGCTCAGATAAAAGTTATTACTTTAGTCGTTCGTGTCTTACCTCCACAGCAGACTATCTGCTCATGGAAAGCAGGGACTGTGTGTGTCACTTCAAGTTTCCCTCAGTGCCAGGTTAGTGTTTTGCATTGAGTAACAACTTGATAACAACTTCTTAAGGATGCCGATGCAGGAAACATGATTAATGATGACTAGTTCACACAGCGCCACATGATTCGTATTGAGAAAAAGCATGTATTACTTTCTTTCTTGTTAGAAAAGATACTGAACTTTTCCTTGTACGTTTAGGTCAGTTCAGGACATAATGCGTCCTAATCAGCATGGAAATGAAGATGGAGCCTGGTTAAGAAACAGATCTGCTGGTATGCCTGTGAGAGGTAGATGTCTCCTACTGATTCAATTCAGAGAAACAGAAGCAGGCAAAAGTATTTGTGGAGTAGCCAGAGATGAGGCAGTGGTTGTTTTGAGAATATCTCAAAAAATATAAAAGGTCATTTCAGGTTCTGAAAATAATGCCTTCTATACAAATACTTCAGTCTCTACATAAGTACTTGAAATGTTAATTATGTTGCCTTTGAGTCCATAAACCTTTTTAAATGACACTGTCCCTCACCTCTAGCCCCTGCTCAAAGGCTAGTCATCTGTGGACCATGATCTGCAGAAGTTCCTCAGGAAGAGAATCAAGGATGCTGGACGTGGGCAGCCAGAGCTGATATCCGGCAGGATGCGCTGGTGTGCCTGTTTTGAGTGGCCATGGGATTTGCTCTGATTGGTCGGTTTCTGTTCTTCAGATACGTTGACTATTACCTCTGGGTGGAGGGAACAGCACTGGAAGTGCAGACAGTTCTATGTGATAGGAGCACAAAGCACCAATGGGAGAATGACAGAAGATGTGGCAGGAAAAACACAGGTAAGGACCAGAACGTGAAGGAATTTAGGTCCACCATTTCGTTTGGGCAGATGAGCCACAGAAAGGCATGAAGCAGAGAAGTACTATTAATATAGTGGCTATGTATTGTTGAAGGGTGGGAGAGGCTGTTTAATAGGCTTTTATGATGGACCAGGTGAGACATGGTGAAGACTTTGAACCAAGAACTTGGCAACGACAATAGATAGGAGGGGACGGCTGTAAGAGATATATTTTTAGGTACAATGGACCAGATTTATGATTGGATGGAGAGAGTAGGAGTAGAGGTGTCAAGAGGAGTCAGAATCTGGAAAGTGAATAGTCTAATTGGTGGTAGGTGCTGCGAATACATTGATGTTTCGTGTTCATTTTCACTGTGTTACCTGGAAGTTCAGGGAATAAGTTGTGGTTGATCATACATAAGATACATGAGCAGAACAGTTGAATGTGATGTTGCCGGTGGCTCTTGGAAAATGCAGTCATCCAACCTGACCGCATTTTTGAGAGTCTAGACTGGAACAACTCATTCAAAATTACATGGCTCCATCTTGCCAAGCCTGAAGGAAACATAGGCTGACAGGAACTATGAAAAGAGCAGCCAGATGTCTCTGCATGAGACCATTTCATAACCAATTTGCAGGAAATCGCTTCTGTTTCCGTGTGGTAGTTGAGCCCTGGATATCACTGGGATTGCTACAGCTTCTTTGAGTCTTTCCTCATCTAATAGGCAGTCAGGCTAAGAGAGCTACACCAGGAACTGGGAACATCTTGCACCTAGGAATCCCCAGAGGAAAGACTGAGTTATTTCTCCAGGTTGGAGCAGAGAATCACCCTGCTAAAGCCTGGTTATACTGGGGGCGGGGTGGGAGGAGTGGAGGGGGGAATGCAAAAAGACTGGCATATGATATCCATGGATTTACCCTCATGACTGTCTTCTTTAATAGTTCTTTAGCTCGCTTGCCTATATAAAGAAAACATAATAAACCAAGAGACAATTTGAAACATTAGTACACTGTTATGTTTCATCTAAATTTTAGGTCTTCAATTTTCTAACTCAGGATTTTATTTCAAATGATATCTCTTTAAAGATGGCAGCAATTTCTTCTCTCAATGAGGACTGAGACTATGGTATCTTTACAGTTTTAAACATAAACTGTGCTTTGGACCTGCAAAGAAATATTCAGATGTCATAACCTGAAAATAACCTCTGAATTTTCCCACACTCTAACAAATCCCTAAACTGCCAAATGGATGTGTACTAACATTTCCAGATTCCCCTGGGAACACATTTGAGAATGCCTAGTTACAAAGAAAGAAAATGTTAGGGGAAAATATACGCACTCAAAAGATGGGGTTTACACCAAAAGTGCTCTCCTGTCACAAGGAAAGTATCTCAAATGTAATATGACGAAAAATACATATCCACGAGATAAATTATTATATTATTCAATACAAAGCTCAGCTGTAATTTGGCTTTCTTGCCCACAAGTTAACACTTTCATCTTATGAAGATGTATAAAACAAAACAAGTTGCACCTTTCTTCATTTATACATACATGTTCTTATTTGGTCAATGAAAAGCACAATTATTTCTACTGTCTTAACTGAAAGGATGACAAAGAAATAACAGTATCTTCCTTTTTTTTTTCCTTTTGCCCCTTTTTCCCTGTGTTATGCTTGTCTTACCAAACCCAATCCCAGCATGAGTCCAACCAAATCATTCTTCATGCCAGTTCCTGAACAGCTGAGCACTGATGAAGAAAATCACCCAAACTGCAGATTGATGCTATTATAAAAACCTGGCTGCCTCCTTCTTTGCGGGACAATCTGATAAACTAGCTCTTTTACTCTCCAAGACAATTGTTTTATGCCTTTACTCTCTTCAAACATCTGACGATCTCCTCTTTACCTTGTTCTAAATATATGACTTTGGATAATATGTCATACAGAAAATATAAGCAAATCATGACCAAATCATGACTCCAATGTAATTTTATAATGGAATATAAAGTGATTATAAACATTGTCAAGAAAAGTAAATACAGAAGAAAATCAAGAAAATGAGAAAAGCAAGAACAGGGGTAATATTGCCACACCAGTTATTAATATCAAATACACCATAGAGCTGCCATGATTAAATAATATGGAATTACTGCTGGAATAAATAATACATCAACGGCACAGACCAGAGGCCACATATAAAAGTAAAATAAGGTAAAGGTAGCATTTCACAACAGTGAGAAAGAATAGAATATGTAATAAATGGTGTTGAAAAATTGGCTATCCATTGGGGAAAAAATAAAGTTATACTTCCACTTCTCACCAATTGAAAAAAAAATTGAATAGATTTAAAAAGTTATGTGTTAAATGTAAAACAGGATTGTAAAAGCACTAGATGGAAATATAGGAGAGTGGTTATAATTTTCATAATGAGAAAGGCTTTACAAAGCAAGATGAAACCCATAAAGCAAGACATTACCCATAAAGCTAGACTTTGTTTCTGTGCAGTTCCATCAGCAAAGCACTGGTGCTCCTGTAACAGCAGTCATGAGTAGTACTCAAGAGTTAACATTGCTCTTTCTGTCTTCTTTATGCATCTTTGTATCTTTAATGGACTACAGAGGGCCTGGCACAAAGTATGTGCTCCAAGTTTACTGATTTTACTAAACTCAAATTTCTTTGATTATGGTAGAATCCTGAGGGCACTTGGGGGGAATTGACTTAAGTAATCAATGCTTAATAATACCCAAGTGATAATAATCCTTCCTCATTTATAAAATGTTTTCACATAGCTTATTTGATAAGCCTCCACCCCTCCTCAAAAAATCCCCCAAAACACTAGAAGTAGGCAAGGAAGATGGTAGTAGCAGGGTTTGCAATTTACCCCCTTCCCCGTTCCTGCTTCACTAGAGATAATAAGTGTGTTTCCCCAAGGTCTGGGACTGGGTCTCTTTCAGTTAGGTCACGCTGCCTCTAATTAAAATTTGGTACAAAAAGCCAGGTGGGGCGTTTAGAGATTATATTCCTCAATTCTGTGGAAACACGTAGTGTCTGGAAAAATAGGATTAAAAATGAAAGTCTGAGTTCTACCCTCTTTTTCTATAAAGAGATGGTATCTAATACTCGCTATAAACACCCAAGCAAAGCCACGCCATCATTTTTCTTTGTTTTTGTTTCTGTCAGATGGGGTTAATCCTCTTGATCTCACCTCTTATCCACCATTGCTGCAGAAGCCCGTGTTGAGCCATTTTCAAAGGTGCACCCTGACATGACCTTGCCTTGTCTTGCACCTTCTCCTTGTCACTTCCATCCCTCTGGGGGCTTCGGGTGGTGTCCACTTGGCACTCGCATGTATGTAGCCCCGGAGAGAGGGGAAGTCAATGCCCATGGGCCACTCCTGACCCATGGGGATGGGAAGCTTTGGGTGAAAGCTCAGTCCCCTGGGAGGACAGTTCTGAGAGCCATTTCATAAGGCTCCCCAGAAGATCGCATGGGATCAAGCAGCAGCTGCCCACAGCCCTGAGCAACTTTGCGACCCATCCTTGCACCAGCCTCCCTTCCTTCCCTGTTTCTCTCCTCCTCCTCCCCGGCCTGCTCCCTGGGATCACACTCCCACATGTACAACAGGGGCTCATTGGCTCAGGCTCTGACTCGGGACAGCCCAGACACAAACCGGGGCGAACCATTTCCTTTTAAAGGAGGGGTATTACCATGCAATAATATTTTCTAACGTTTGTTTCATACTTTCAGGTATCCCTATTTCATCATCACAACAAACTTATGAGAGAGATAGCACTATTTTATTTGATAGATGAGGAAACTGAGACTCAAAGAAGTTAAATAACTTCACCAGGGTCACAACAGCTAGAGGATGGTGGAACCAGGACTCAGCAAAGGTCCACTGAGCTCGGAGGTCAGTGCTCTTTCTACTGTAACGCAGCTGCCTCCTATCAAAATATTTGCAGCGGGCTTTGATCTCAGTGCCTAGCACTCTGGAAAGTGTTCTTCCTCGCTTATCAGCCCTCTGCCATAACACTGACAGATGTTCCAAACACGTCCACGCTTTTTCCAGCCTCAGATACACCATACGTAGCCGATCTTTTCTGTTGTTGTGAATGGTACCAAGGAATAGAGCAGTGGCTGGAGAGGGGAATGTGGGATGAGCAGGACGTGAGCAGCAGGTCAGCGAGCAAAGCTTCGTCTGTATTTGCAGCTGCTCCCCATCTCTCGCATCACTGCGTGAGCTCCTCCTCCTGTCAGATCAGCGGTGGCACTGGATTCTCACAGGAGTGTGAACCCTACTGTAAACTGCGCATGCGAGGGATCTAGGTTGTGCGCTCCTTATGAGAATCTAAAGCCTGGTGATCTGAGGTGGAGCTGAGGCGGTGATGCTAGCGCTGGGGGGCAGCTGCAAATACAGATTATCCTTAGCAGAAAGGTTTGACTGCACAGAGACCATAATAAATCACTTGCTTGCAGACTAATATCGAAACCTTATCAGCGAGCGGCAAGTGACAATTAAGCTGCATTGGTAGCAGGCTTTATAGTGGCAAGTGAACATCTTACTTCAATTGTACAGCTGCATCTAGTGACAAGCTTAAGTCAGAATCCAACACTTATTTTAGTCTGCACATGGCCCACCCGTTATTTTATTTACCACTTCTGTCCATGTCTCTTTCCCACACTGTGCACTTGTCTCAGTCATAGCTTTGGTAAGCCCACAAGCTAACCCTAGCAAAAATGAGCAAAAAACAAATGTTGCTGGAGAGCTTCTTTGAAAAGGGGGAAAGACCCAATGATGGGACAGGAGACTCTAAGACTGCCAGCAAAATGAAAGCTGCATTTAAAAGAAAATACCAAGAGTCCTACTTAAATTACAGCTTCATTGCAACAGGTGATTCACATTCTCCAAGCCCGGTTTGTATAACATGTGGTGACCGGCTATCCACAAAGCCATGAAAACTTCAAAACTGCTTTGACCCATGAAGACCAAGCACCTTGCATTAAAAGACAAGCCTCTGGAGTTTTTCAAAAGAAAAAAATGTGAACATGAGGAACAAAAACAATTATTAAAGGCCACCACTTCATCAAATGTGTCTGCACTGAGAGCATCATGCTTAGTGGCTAACCGCATTGCTAAAGCTAAGAAGCCCTTTACTATCGGTGAAGAGTTGATTCTGTCTGCTTCTAAGGACATTTGCTGTGAACTTTTAGGAGAGGCCGCAGTTCAAAAGGTGGCACATGTTCCTCCTTCAGCTAGCACCATAACTAGACGAATTGATGAAATAGCAGAAGATACTGAGGCACGATTGTTAGAGAGGATTAATGAGTCACCATGGTACGCAATCCAGGTTAACTGACGTTGACAACAAGGCAACAATACTTGTTTTTGTGTGTTATATTTTCAGGGGGCTGTGCATGAGGATATTTTATGTACACTTTTGTTACCAACCAACACCACAGCTGTAGACCTATTCAAGTCTCTGGATGATTACATATCAGGAAAACTGAACTGGTCATCTTGTGTCAGTGTATGCACGGACAGAACGGCTGCCACGACTGGACCGCTTTCTGGTTTCACTGCTCAGAGAGAGGAGGTCGCTTCTGAATGTGAGTCTACGCACTGTGTTATCCATAAAGAAATGCTGGCTAGCCAAAAAATGTCACCTGAACTAAACGTTTTGCAGGATATAATTAAAATTATCAACCACATTAAAGTATATGCCTTTGACTCACGTCTGTTTGAGCAACTCTGTGAGGAGATGGACGCAGAGCACACGTCTTCTCTTATACACAGAAGGGAGATGGCTTTCTAAAGGTAGATCATGGGCCAGAGTTTTTGAGTTACGAGAGCCACTCCAGAGATTTCTTTTAGAAAAACAGTCACCACTGGCAGCACATTTCAGTGACACAGAATGGGTCACAAAACTTGGTTACTTGTGTGACATATTCAACCTGATCAACCAACTCAATCTGTCACTTCAAAGGAAAATGATGACTCTGTTCAAGTTGACAAAGCGGCTGTATTCAAAGCCAAACTGGCATTATGGGGCCGATGAGTGAACATTGGGATTTTTGATATGTTTCAAACATTAGCAGAGATTTTGAAAGAGACTGAGCCAGGGCCTTCTTTCTCCCAACTGGTGCATGATCACCTATCTTAGCTTGCAAAAGAGTTTGAGCATTACTTCCCAACCACAAAAGACCCCTGAACTGGGAAGGAATGGATCCGTGATCCATTTGTGAATAAGCCAAGTGAATCGACTTTGTCCATGTTAGAAGAGGATCAACTGCTTGAGATTGCAAATGACAGTGGCCTTAGAAGTCCTCAAAAGTATGTTTGAGACAACTTCAAATCTCCATATGTTCTGGATTAAAGTCAAGGCAGAATATCCTGAGATTACCACGAAAGTACTGAAAAGCCTGCTTCCATTTCCAACATTCTATCATTGTGAAGCAGGGTGTTCTGCAGTGACAGCAACCAAAACGAGATTACAGAGTAGACTGGACATAAGCAACACACTTTGAGTGTCACTGTCTCCCATCACCCCCAGATGGGATCACCTAGTTGCAGAAAACAAGCTCAGGTCTCCCACTGATTCTGCATTATGGCGAGTTGTATAATTACTTCATTATATATTACAATGTAATAATAATAGAAATGAAGTGCACGATAAATGTAATGTGCTTGAATCATCCCAAAACCATCCCCTCCTCCTCCCCCTCTGTGGAAAAATTGTCTTCTGTGAAACCAGTCCCTGGTGCCAGAAAGGTTGGGGACTGCTGACCTAGAAGACAGGGAGAGACAGATGATGCAGGAGAGAAAGAGGTAAGAGGTGATGGGTCCCAAAGTAGAAGAGACTGGCTTTTGAAGTAGTAAGAGTCAATTCCTCTGTTATATATCTAGAGGGCAGAAGAAGAAACTCCTGTAGATAAGTTCAGGTCTCTAAGTAAGTTGAGATCTCCCGTATTCAAAAATACAAACCAGGCCAGCGCGGTGGCTCACGCCTGTAATCCTAGCACTCTGGGAGGCCGAGGTGGGCGGATCGTTCTGAGCTCAGGAGTTCGAGACCAGCCTGAGCAAGAGCGAGACCCCGTCTCTACCAAAAATAGAAAGAAATTAATTGGACAGCCAAAAATATATATAGAAAAAATTAGCTGGGCATGGTGGCTCATGCTTGTAGTCCCAGCTACTTGGGAGGCTGAGACAGTAGGATTGCTGGAGCCCAGGAGTTTGAGGTTATTGTGAGCTAGGCTGACGCCACGGCACTCGCCCCAGGCAAGAGAGTGAGACTCTGTCTCAAAAAAAAAAAAAAAAAAAAGAACCGCTGATTTAACTGCTTTTATAAGTTAGCAGGTGCCTGGGGCTACCACCAGCGTGGAATCTGGTGTGTGGGATTCCCCCACTGTTGACCCTGGTCATGAACTCAGAGGCAACAAGTGCTCAGAGAGACAGTGGAGCAAAGCAGGCTGGCACAGGGCACAGGCTGGCTCTTCTATTTGCCTGCTTGGGTATCTGGCAGAGATGGCTGTGTGGTCACCTGTTCTCCCTCGACATGCAGCTGGACTACACTTCCCAGCCTCCCCTGCAGGGAGTTCCAGCAAACAGAATAGGAGTGGCGTTGGAAGTGGAAGTGATATACGTCACTTTCAGGCCTGGCCCACAAACACTTCTCAGCAGTCCTCAGCTCTCTCTCACTCTCAACCACCAGCTGGAGATGAGACCCTCCAAAGCCTGAGAAGACAGCAGAGCCACAATATGGAAGGAGCCTGGGTCACCAAATTCCTGCATGGAAGGCGACCCATGAAAGGACCCACAAAGAACTATTGTGCAAGCAAGAAATAAGCTTCTGTGGTGTCAAACCACAAAACCTTGGTGGCTGATCTGTTACAGCGGCTAACCTTATCTTAACTAAGACAAGGACTTTAGCTCTTTAGCAAGTCACGTGAGCTTTCCGAGCTTCAATTTCCTCCCCTGTCAAATGGGATAATAATAGCATCTACCTCATTCGGCTGCTGTGAGATCAGTTGAGACAGTGTTTGCGGAGTACTCAGGACAGTGCCTGGAGGACTGTAAGCCTTTAATAAATGTTGGCCATTATCATTAGTGGAGCAAAGAGCTACCACTAAATTCCTGTCCCCCCAAGTCAGGAGCTCTTCCCATGATTTCTTCTGTGTCTTCTTTTCCAAGACACACTCCCTGTCTTGGAAAAGCATGATTTGCCCTGGTCCTCCAATGCCTTAGGGACTCGTTGAGTTTTAGGGACATTTCTTGTAATAAGGCTGGAGCCCGTCACTTTATCACAAGGTTATCCGGGCATATCTGAAGTGTCCTGGCCTCTCCTTACCCAACAGGCCACTGAGAGGGCCAGGGTGACCTTGAACAAGGATGGAAGAGGAACCCACCCACGAACCATCCACAGGCTGCCTCTCCTCTGCTTCTCCAGCCCCAGCACAATTAAACAGAATAAAATCCCGAAGCTGACATATAACGGGAACTTTGGCGCCAAGTCAGTGGATACTGGTCCCTGCTTCCTGGGCCCATTCTGTAGCTCAGGATCCTGAAGGGGTGACCAACAGTTAAGTCCCAAAGCCCCTCCCCTCCCTGGCTCATGAAGACAGAGGGGAAGCCATGATCTTTTGCCCACTGACCACCCTATTGATTCTTCACCCACCTATTTGCTTTGTTTTGCCTGGTAAATAATGCCCGTGCCTAAGGCTGTCTGTAAAAATGGTTCCCATTATAAGCCAGCTACATTCTGTCCTGCTCTAACGCAGGGGGCGGGGGGAGGCAGAAACCCAGGGAAGCAGTTTTCATGTCGACTTACAAATAGGAAAAGAGAGAAAATTACACCCACTGAGCATCTGCTATGTGCTCAGTCCTTGCAAGCATGTCATCTTGCCCAGTTCTTCATGAAGCCAGAAGCCCCCATCTCTGCTTTGTTCAGTTCTGTTTCCCTGGTGCCTAACAGCCCTAGGCACATGTAAGTGTTTAATAAACACTTATCACCTAAGCCCTGATCATGGCCTCTACTTACTGCTCTGACCTCACTGCATAATTCACTTCATTCATTACCTATGTTCTGCATACTGTGGATTTCTGCCTCTTCTTTGAATAAAACAAGCTTATTCCTGCCCCAGGGCCTTTGCACTTGCCATTTCCTCTGCCTAGAATATTCCTTTCCCCCGTCTTTCACAGCTGCCCCTCTCTCAGCTTATATTACCCAATTTAAAGCAATTTTCCAGGCCCTCTCTGTCAGCTCCCTCTATGTTTATTTATTCATCATTTGTTTCACCCTAACTAGAATACCAGCACCAGAAAGGGATGGATTATGTCTGTCTTTCTGCTGTTTCTTTGGCAACTAATGCTGTACCTTAACATGGTAGGGCTAGATAAATATTTGAGACAGTATAACCCGGTGATTGAGAGCTCAGATCCTCACTCCAGGACCTTGGGTAAGCTACTTACCATATTGTTGCCTCAGTTTCCCCATCTATAAAATGGTAATAAGGACTCCTATGTCAGAGTGTTGCTATGAGGACTGAATGGGTTAATTCACGTGAAACACCTAGAGCAGCGCCTGGCATGTAGGTAGCCCTATGTGTTTGCTATTATTATTGTCAAATACCATATGAACAACCCTGAGTTAGATTTTATGAACATCTGATAAAGAAAAATAGAAGCTCAAAGAAATTAAAAGGTTCTGGTGAAAATGCGACAGCATTAAGCTCTGGGAGTCTGGTTTTCTGATTTCTAAGCCAAAGCTAAAGCTAAACCTCCAGCAAAAGGTCTCCTCGAAATGCAGGCTGCCAGGTGACACCTCCAGGCCCTGGCATTTTGAAGGCTGAGGCTTCTCCCACTCACTGGAGGCTCTGGGCTGGGGAAGTCCGGCCGCGGCGATGGATAGAAGGGACGTCTGGAAGCATACTCTCGGTTTCCGATTTGATTCCACGCACACGTCTTCATCTTGACCCTAGCAGGTGCTGGTCTCAGCTGCTGAGCTCAGGACTGCCTCTCGCCAGCACGGACGGAGAAAGTGCACCCAAACCTGGCCTCCACTGGTTCCTCTCTCTCTCTCTGTCGCTCCGTCTAGCTCGGGCCGTGCAGGAACACGTGTGGCTGGATAAATCCTCAGCTCCCTGACGCTCTCCCCTGGGGGGATCTGCACGGAACCAGGCTCCATCCAAAGGCACCAACATCACTAAACAGCCATTCGAATGGAACGAAACCCCTCAGGAGCTCTGGCAGTCGGCCCGGTCTTCAAAGGCTGCCACTGGAACTCAAAATGAATGTTTAAGATCCGGCCAAGTTTCACCGCCTGGGTGGATTTTGGTAGCCTCTGGAAGCTCTCGGGAGGAGAAGCCAAGGCCGGGGGGCCGCTGTGGGCTCTGCCCTCTGCCAGGAGAGCCCCAGGGTGACAGGTGTACGCTTCTGTCTGCTGACTGCCTGGCTGGAGATCTGGCCTCTGAGGCCACAATCCACGAGCCCTGCCCATACGCCAAGTGCTGTGCTGAGCACGTGACAGGTCATTTCCTGTTGTCCCCACGACAGCCGTGAGGCAGGAGCTGAGACCTAGGACAGGAAACCCTGATTCAGAAGAGTTAGGTAACTTGGCCACGATAGGGAACGGTCCTTGACATCCAATCCATCTGCAAGTTCTGTCGACTCTACCTCCGATGTTATATTCCTCTGAGCGACTTCTCTGAAACCCTTCTGCCACCTGCCTGGTCCAAGCTGCCATCGCCTCTCTCCCGGGCCAACACAGTGGCCTCTCAGAGGACTCCCATCTTGTCCGGCTATAATCCATTCCCCACTCGACGGCTGGAATGATATTTTTCAAACATTATCTAGGTCAGATCCCTTCCCTGGTGAAAATCCTCCTCAGGCTTCTCAATGCACTTAGAAAAAACCCACAAACTTCTTATCCTACAGGCGCTCCTTGATGCGCCCCCTGCTCTGGCCATATTGGGCTCACGTGGGAGATCACAGCGTCTTCTAGCTGTTCAAAGTGTGGGCCTCGGACAGCACAGGTGTCACCTGGAGCTCATTAGAAATATGGATGCCGGGTGTCACCCCAGATGTACAGAACAGAGAGTGAATTTTTTTTTTTTTTTTGAGACAGAGTCTCACTCTTTTGCCTGGGGCGAGTGCCGTGGCATCAGCCTAGCTCACAGCAACCTCAAACTCCTGGGCTCCAGCAATCCTACTGTCTCAGCCTCCCAAGTAGCTGGGATTACAAGCAT